>JAUUDW010033902.1:0-12979 GCA_032361385.1 Panulirus guttatus
GTAGCGAGCCTCAGCCTCTATAACGTTACCTAAAACTTGCATGACGGCCGCCGCCTCCCTCACGGCTACTGACGGAGGAGACTCCACAGTCCACTTCACCACCAGCAGCTGCCTTCTGCCGCTTCACACTACCACGTAACAGGACCACATCACCCCTTGGCTTTGACTGGTATCTGGCTAGGCCAGGCAGTTGTCCGGCGAATGAGCGTGAAGGTAGAGGCAGTGGGACGCCTTGCACCGCTGGCCCCTCCCTCCACCACCTTCACTGCTCATCAATGTTTCAGTGAATGAGACGATGAATAAGTTGCAGCGGCTTTCCAGCACTGACATTACTGAGGCTGGAGCGGACCGCTTCACACACACGCACACACATGGCTGACACAGGTCGCTCCTGCACAGTACAACACCACAGGTATGTTCAGTACTTGACACCTGCTGGTATCACAAGGTTCCATGTCCAGAGTCATGACCCACAAGGCACAGTACACATCACGGTTGGATAATACAGTTGAGGAGAGTGGCTGCCTGTGTACCTGGGCCGTGGGTGGTTGGCTTGGCTCCCAGGCTGAGCTAACCACCAGCACCGCCACCAGGCTACCTCCAGGGCCTTCTGTCCTCCGCTCTCTCTCGCCCAAACCGCCTCTCCCGGGCCTTCGTCAGCCACTCCTTCCGTACAGCCGTCAGCCACGCCTCCCACAGACAGTATTCCCGCTACTCAGCCCTTCGCCAACCCCTGCCATGCGTCCCCACCGGTCTCCCCCAACACCACCTCCTGCACCACCAGCAGCCACACGCCCCCCGCTACGTCAGGAGAATCGATGGCGACCATGGCCGCTTTTATACTCGGCCTGCATCCCCGCCAGCCTCCAGGCCTGTCTCCCTCCCTCCTTCCTGTAACAAACGCACCCCTTAAACTTGACAACCTCTCGAGTGTAACATAATTCCCTTCTACATGTAATGTAAGCGAGTTACCCCCGGAGGCTTCCAGACCACAGGAGCCTCCAGCTCGCCCATCTCTCCATTACCATCTCATCTGAATGACTGCCCGTGTTCGCCTCACTTTTCCTCGCCTGTACCAACCCTCTCGTATTGTTTTATGACTTGGAGTCTTGCCCAAACACCAGGAATCCTTGCTCAACCCTTATCCCTCCAGAAGTGCACGTCGTCACGGGGTTCCTGTGTGCCCTGTATATTTACGGCCGGCGGTGAGGCTGGGTTGGTCGATCAGGCACACGAATCTCAGTCACACGGAAGGGTAGCCGCGACCTACTGGCCCACACTACCTTCTCCCTACTGTAGCTCAGGTGAGCTTTTAGCCAGGAGCCACACTACAGTGGCGACTCCGCCCGCCGAGCCACACACACACACACACACACACACGCCACTTTCACCGTTCACTGTGTCCTGGCCGCCCTGCCTCTCTCCTTCTTAACATACCTCAGCCATTGTTTACTCTCCTATTCAGATGTTTGTGTGAGCTTCACGGTCTCTACCCCCTCCCACCACCACCCCTCCCTTCTCAGATGCCCCTCCCCACCATAGACCCGAGGAGGACCTCTTTACCCACTCCACCTACCTACATGGAAAGACTCTCTCCCACTCCGCCACGCTAAATGAATGGACCCTCTGTCACTCTACCATCCTACCTGGAGGACCTCCAACAGTACCATCTTACGTGGGGGAACCTCTGCCACTCTACCACCCTACCTGGAGGACCTGCAACCGTACCATCTTACATGGGGAGGCCACTGTCACCCCACCATCATACCTGAGGGAAACACGTCACCCCACAATTCCTTTCCAGCAACGATTTCTCTAGAGTACCTGCAGCCCCTCTTGCCCACACTAGAGGCGTGCCTGGTGCGGTACTTCCAGCTAGCTTTGCCAGTACCCCTCCCCTCCCTCTCCTCCAGAATCACGTGGCTCTGGCCAAGGGGGTGTAGATTCTGGTGCCCTCTTATCATGACGACACTTTACGTCTAGGCCTCGAGTATGTACCACAGGATTCATAAGTGTGTGTGTGTGTGTGTGTGTGTGTGTGTGTGTGTGTGTGTGTGGTATTATAAGACTCTCTACGAAGCCAGGCTGGTCACGTACTGAATTATAAGCAATGAAAAAGACAAATGAAGGGAGAGAAAAGCCCAGTTAAATCCAGTGAGTGGCCTTCCTGTGCCTGAACTCAAGAACATCCACACAAGTTCCATTCTTCGTAAAAACTCAACCTATGCCTCCCGCCCCTGATCTTCCTTCCTATCCACCAGACAACAGGCGGCCACTAGATAAAGTAAAGGAAAAGTCATACAAGATCATCTTCGGTCCCTCTTACACCACCAGTCAAAAAAGCGTTTACCATTTCTTCCTCCCAAATCCCATCACCCAACACCACCTTATTCGATATAGTTTGCGAGGACGCTTCAGCACCATTCTCGCCACCGTCACATCCTGCCACCCGAGATCCCTCGTCCCACAGTTGCATTTCGGACACCACCGACCACATTTTAGGCGCTTACAAGACAAGTACAAGAACAGCCTCATCATTGTGAACGTCAACAATTAATCCCCTTATTGTGTATTTCTGTAAACTTGTGTTTAAATCAGCTTATCAGAGCCTAAAATCTGTTACCGTAAGCTTTCTCTACGCATTCTAAGCCTGTGGTTATAAACAACCCATCTTCAATATCATTATCGTGACTATCATCTTATAATTACTGTTGTTATTATTACCATTAATGACGTAGGGCCCAGACGGGGGAGGGCGCGCGGCATCGCGTTGCGTCGGTCCCGCCCACCCAGCGCTCCCAGCACCACCATGCGTCTGACCTTGACAACAATGCACGCTCCGTTACACGCCAGCCAGCCAGCCAGGCCAGTCAGCCAGCCAGCCTCTCTCATTTCCCTTCCCACTCCAGCTTAATGAGTGGTAGCTGCTAAAAATGATGTCAGCGGAACAACACGATGTGGAGAGGGCCACGGACGGGCGGGCGGGCGGTGAGGGGGGAACGGGGGAGTCTGGGTTCCTTTCAATACACCATACTGTAAGGGGGGAGGAGAGACTCACCCGCTGGCACATGACCAGGATAAACACAGTCATTAGGCCAGTATTTCCCCCTCGTAATGTCCTGCTTAACGATACCTTCCTGGTGGCCCTCCTACGGGGTACTGACGTCACTCCCCCTCCTCTAGCTTGAAGGGTCCTCCCCCCCCATCCCCTCTCTTCCTCCCTCTGACGTCCAACACCTCTTTCTATTCTCTCCGTCCCCTCCCTTTCTCTCCCCTCCTAACTACTCCTCTGTTTCATCCTTTACGTAATTCTGACATTACAGGTTTCCTCTTACATACCTTTCCTCTCTCATCCCCTGTTCCACCTCCCTACCACCGCCACCATCGCCTCTTCTGTCTCCTGTTCCACATCACTACCACCCATCACAACTGCCTCTCCTATCACCTGTTCTCCATCCCTACCACCTAACATCATTGCCTCTCCTGTCTCCTGTTCCATATCCCCACCCCCATTGCTTCTCCCGTTTCCACATCCCTATCACCACCATCGTCTCTCCCTTTCATCATCTGTTCCATACCCTTACCAGCATCACCACCTTCACTTCTCCTGTGTCTCCTGTTCCACATCTTTTACCACCATCACCCCTCCTGAGTCTCCTGCTCCACATATCCCTCCCACCACCATCACCAACTCTCTTGTTCCACATCCCTACCACCGCCACCACCGTTGCCTCTCCAATATCTCCCGTTCCACATCCCTCCCACCGACCGGCAGCAGCCTGTTACGCTTCCCTCTATATTATCGCTCATCATATATACAGCGACGACAGACAATATCCCCCATCTTTATGGGCCAAGTTGGGCCGTGAGGGACATGAGGGTCTACGCAGGCTGGCGAGGCAGGCGGAGCCTCCTCACAAGTCGTGTCCCCGTCACGTGAGGGCCGGGGCATCCTGGCGGGGCAAGCGAGGCCCCATCATGAGGTCTTCACGAGAGGCAAATGTGAGGCGTAGAGTTCTCTAACGAGGGAGGAGGTTCCTTGAGCAGGGTCAACTGGTAGACGCAGGCGGACAGACTTATGACGGGCTGGGGTATAAAGGGACAGATATGGACAGACGAACAGAGAGATAAATGGACGAACGACGGAGGGACGGAGAGATCAAATCAGAGAGATAGAGGGAGAGACAGCGTGAGGGAGAATACACCCACACACACCCATCTACTTGAATCCAGCCCTCGAAGTCAGGCTTTGTCTTGGCTTTGCTTAATGCATTGCTCATCCTATTCAGCACCATCGGGTCTCTTCCCCAACAGTCTCATCTTTTTTTATGGTCGATACGTCTTTAACAGAAATGTCAAGACCAACTTGATGATATGACCTTTGCTTATAACTTCATTAGTATTGCTAATGACTGGACCAAATAAGTTGAGCGGGTGACTCATATGCCTCTTGCACAACAAGACTGGCCTGGCCTGGCCGGCAGCTGGTTGAGTGGAAGAGCTGGCTGGCCGGCGGCAGCTGGTGCTGATTGAGTGGTGGAGCTGGCCGGCAGCTGATGTAGGGTGATAGGTCCAGCTGGCCGGCAGCTGGTGCCCGGTGTAAGTTAGGGCGGAAGTCGGCGCGTCTGTGTTCTGGCTGTGTACTAAACAACACATTATTCCACGCCAAGTGTGTGTGTGTGTGTGTGTGTGTGTGTGTGTGTGTGTGTGTGTGTGTGTGTGTGTGTGTGTGTGTGTGTGTGTGTGTCAGTATTCTCTCTTAAACCCTTCATCACAACGGTACACTCCTTGAGCAGCGACGGTACCACTCACGACGACGACGGTACAACCCTAGAGCACAGCAGTACGGTACTTCAGCGAGAGGACGGTACGACCCTTGAGGACGACGTCACGACCCTTGAGAGAACCATGATGACTTGACCTGACCTTTATTGGTCAGGTCAGAGGCCTTGGGGATTTTAACCCACAGTCTCCAGATGTTAAACATCTCGTATTATCATCTGTTAATGTTAATGTTAACCAGCTCTTGGTGTCGGGGAAAATTCCTCCCTCACGTCTATTCTCCCTCCTATGTTTTTCTCCCCACTCGAGTCTCTCATCCTTCCTCCGTCTCTCTCCCCTAACCACCTCTCCCCTCTCTCCTCAGCTGCCCTCCGTCACCCCGTCTATCTATCTTCTCCAACCTAACCACCCCTCCCTCCTCCGCTTCTCCCCTCCTTCCTCAAGACAAGAGGGAAGGGAGGGAAGCGGGCTGCACACACTCTTCTCCCCAGTACCACAACATCCAGCTATATATACCCACGCTCTATCACCCATCTACGGCAGTTTTTGTGACGGCTCCCCGCAGAGTCCCCACACCCCCAGAGAGGCGGTGACTCACGCCTCGCCCTCGCAGTGGCCTCCCCTGGTACTGCAGTCAGTTCCTCTCTCCCAATCCCCTGGTACTGGGGTCAGAACCCATTCCGTGGTGACACTTATCATACGAATCAATAATTAATAAAATAAATGCATTTAAGGTAATAATCATACTGGTAATTACACATTAATAACAAAAGATAATAAGAAAATACAGATACGAAACAATCGGGCCCCACGTTGCCTCACAAATCCAGCCTGTGAGAGCCTTTGGCCGCTGCTCACCTACAGGAGTCGTGGATCCTCCTCATGCAGACGTAAAAGTATCAAATGCTCAAAAAACCACAAGATCTCACCAAGATAAACAAGGAACATCTTTACCTAGCAACAAGACCTGTGTTCGCTTCCCCATATATATATATATATATATATATATATTGTCGAACATTCATACTGAGGCCAGCCCACTCAGTTATATCCCTAGGTAACCCGTCCATAGTTATGTAGAGAGAGACACCATTTCAGCTATCGAAAATTCTACGTCGGTTCTTTACAGGTAATACATCCCGAAGACTTATTTGCATAATAGAGCCACACGTCACATAATCATCGATAAGGGAACCCTTGTCAGTTACAAATAGAAAAAAAACATCAAATTTAGTTTCTTCTTAGAAAGGCAGCGACCTCGCCTCAGTTGTTTACGGTAAAAGGAACCAATGTCAGTTATTTACAGATAAGGCTGTCCTGTAATTTACATAATACACACAAAAGGCTGACCTGTTTGACATTTACAGATAAAACAGCCCTTTTAGTCATCTACACATAAGGCTCTCCTCTCAGTTATGTAGAGATAAGGCTGCGTGTCAGTTATGCATTATCAGGTCATCCCCCTCCCCATCATTCTAAGGCCTCAGTTACCGGATCCCACTGAGGAAGACGGATTGATCTTTAGGCACGATGGCCTAGCCTCTCAGTGGACCCTTTGGGGTCAGGTCAAAGGCTAAGCCATTACAACCCAAGGATCGTACCGTCGTGGTCAGGGCGATAAAATGACAGCTCACGTTACAAGCAGAGATTATATTCGAAGCACAGCCTTTTGGCAGGCCCCATGACACCCAGTAGCCGAGGGAGAGCTCTGACAGCCCAAGCAGAGCCCCAAGACAGCCGCAACAAAGACAGCCACGTGCCAGTTACTCAGCGAAAACTAACTGTTACAGAACCGGAAGCCTTCTGCTACCACAGACAAGGAGAGGAAAAACACCTTCCGTGCTTAGGTGACTTTGAGAAAGGGCAGCGGCTGGCTAAAGTAACAACCCTTAAGTAACTGTGAGAAGGGGCAGCTCCAGTCCACAGTATCTTTAAGTAGTGAGAGTTCCACACTCAAGTAAATTATGGAAAGGTCAGCATTGCGTTACAGTAATTTCTAAGAAGGTCAGTCTCAAACTACAGTAAATTAGAGACAGGGAAGCTCCAGGCATATATATAAATCCGACAAACGGAAGCTCTACTCTCTGTAATCTGGAGAAAAGGCGGTAGTAATTTTCAAAAAATAAAAAAGTAATCCCCACACACACACACACACACACACTCTCTGTAAAATAACCTGGAATTAGCGTCCGTATCCAAAACAGTTCAGAGCAACCTTACTTATACGGCGATGCAGGGTCTTTCCCGCTGAGGAAAAAAGGCTCCATTACGGCGGACTCACTTTAGTTTCTCATTAGACAAATGTACACAAAACTCCTAACCTAATCCGAGCTCTCACCGGTGCCGGTCCACAGGACACCTCGGGTTGTGGCTAACTTGCTAAACTTACACAATAAGTTTGTTCGAAGATTATTTTTTTTTCGATTTGTTTCCTTTTGTCAAAAGTTTTTTTTTTCAATAAAAATTCTGGAAAAAAGAAAGATGTAACCATAATAATAAAATCCCCAACAGGAGCTAACAAATTCCACCACATTTTACCTCCGAGTTTTTCTCCTCTCAACAACCCTACTGTTTGACTCCTGATCCATCACACTGTCGTTTCTCCTCGCCTACAGATCAGTAAATTCACAGAACCAGATTGACAGGTGTATTTCAAATGTCATACAGCTGCCAGTCACTGGCGGTAGTTCAGCAAATCTAACATCCTCCAACCTGACCCGTAATTAGGATTTATGTTGACATAAGACAGTCAATCGGTTTCTAGCAACATATTACTCTTAAAGTTAATACATAAACCCAAGAGAACCAGGCACTATGCCTTTTACCAAACACAACATTTCCAATATAATTTTGCTTAAAAAAAAGCCATTTTTTCAGCACTTAACCTCGTTACTGGCTAATATTGGTTCTCTGTTACATATATGCTTTGTGTATTCATGTGGGCAAAGAACAGTACAAGAAAATATAATGACGAACAATTTTCTCTTCATGACAACCAGGAATACGTAAATAAACAAGAAACATGGAGGGACGGACGGGAGGCAGCTTAGCCCATCTCCCTGTAGCAGACACTTCATGACCCATACACAAAGTAGCCAAGCTCTTGTACTCTACACTCTTGAGAAGAAATTTTCTAGAGCGCCATTTTCTCTATACGACCACAACCAACCAATTTCCCAGCAACACCATCATCCGCTGTGTTCCTGCAACAGTAGGCTACACCAGGCCGCTATGCGAGGGAGGTGGGATCACAAACCGCAAGAGTTACTGGTGGTGGGTGACCACAGGAACATCCGAGGTGAGGCTGCATCACCTCACCATTAGCTGGCCTGGGCCAGCCTGTAACGTAACACCTTCACTTGACCAACATGGCCACTCCTCGCCGTACAACTGGCCTCATCTTGGCCGGTCACGTCCACGGCCACAAGAGTATCCATTACCTTGACAACTGGTCAGCGATAAAATCGCTTTTGACCCTTTCGGTTCAACATCATCTCCTTCCGTTACTGCGCGGAACTTTGCGTTACCATCGTTACGCTTCTGACTGTTTACCCGTAACATCACCTTCTCGTCACAACACACAGTTGTTCTTTTATCTTGGGAAGACTTGTCAGTAGTTCTTGGGATGGGGTCTCACTGCTGCGCCCACCACGTGCTTCTTCTGCAGTCACATCTCAAACGTGTATCTAAAACACTTCACTCGATTCTAAAATCTAAAACTTCCTTCAAATATGACTTCCAAATCAATCAAACTGAACCAAAATAATTAAAAAGTTATCAAAATCGCACGTGCGTAAATATCTCTTTTAGAACTCATTCTCATGTTTAGCGAAAACAGACGATGTATTCAAAAATCTCTCTCAAAAAGCGAAAAAAACTTTGTTGGAACGGTCACATTTCTGGAGTCCGGGGATAAACACATGCACAGGTGAGGGACATTCACCTGGGTGTGGTGAGGCCCCCAGGTCATCTGGCTCGTGACCAGTCACACGCGTAAAGAACACTGACTGAAATTAGCCCAGCACTGAGGCGGCGGGGGAGGGTCCCGTCCTTCGTGCCCGCGCCGCCCTGCCGTGGTGGCCTGTCAACCCACACCGGGCACTGCCCTGCCTTACCCTCCTCGCGCTTGGTCCGTCCCAGCGTTAAAACTTAGCTAAAAACATCAGTTTAAGCGCCCCCTCTATGATGGATTCATAAAATCTCACTCGATGAGAGATCGAACGACGTAAGTAAACATGGTGGGTAAATGTATCGGACATCCTTGGTATCACGATGCGTGACGTGAAGGGTGAGCGGGAAGGCGCTCTCCAGTGGTTGCCCAATGTCAGCGCATTTCCTTATCATCGTTACTCATCAATGACCAGCGACCAATTTACGCATATGAAAACTCCTACAACCTTATCATAGACAATATTATGAAAGAGAGAAATAAAAGTACGCTATATTACATGATAAATAATAGTGGAGGGATGCAGGAAGTGTATGGCAACTACTCCGATCCCGGGCCGCCCACCCACTACTACTGTACTACTGCTTCTGAGAGCCCGTTAAGTTCCGCCCACGCAGCCACTCCTCCCATTTCCACACTGTCATAATCCTAGCTGTATTCTCCTGTAAGATGTCCCTTGTACTCTCGGAATACTTAAAGAACTGATCTCATACGGTCGTATGTCGGAAAAGCGAGAGTAACGTTATATGGACTGTTTATACTAGCAAAATTAAGGAAGCATGCCTCTGATACTATCAAGTTAAATATTTCATTAAGCAAACGAAAAAAAAATGTTCCATTGTAGTGACAAACAATATGGCTATCTGTACTCACCAGTCAGCATTAGCAGATCTATGTTCACTTCTTAAGCCTCTATAAGCACCTAAATTCACACCAACACACACACGCAAAAGGCGGCGGGATGAGGGCGCGCGTGCTTGCTGGCTAAACTTAGACTTCCGATAAAACTTTTAAGACTTTCCTCCATAAATAGTTAAGTGGTGTGGTGAGAGTAGTGCACCGCTAGTGGCCGCGGGTGGGAGGGAGGAGGCATGTCCTGCCCTCGCCTCTCGCCTCCACCCGTCTCCCGCCAGCCATTACGAGCAGAAGAAACGTTCGCTGGTGTCTCGCCAGCAGAGAGCCACACGCAGTAGTAGAGATTATCAACCCGGCATTAAAATGATACTGAAATCTACGACCACCGCAGTGTGACTGGAATAAACATTCGTCGCTACGGAGCTCAGGTTTAAGATGGCTCAACACTGAGAATATCAGCTCAGTCGAACACATACCACGAGTGGGGTAGTGCAGCGCACACCGCCACTCGCTACACATAAGTGGGCTCAAGTGCGCTAGGATTAACCTTTACGATCCTCGGGGTAAGATGGCCTGACATTTAACCTGACCCTTAAATGGGTCAGGTCAGAGCGGTTAGCGTTACTGACCCGGACGCAGGCACGAATCCTGGTCACGGCAGTCGGTCCGCAGTCTACCCAGCTATTTTCTGGGCTCGTCGACAGAATGAGTACCTGGCTTAGCTTGGCTCACAAACAAAAACTCACATACGCGTGGGTCGTATCGTTGTGGTAGAGGGGTATCTCCCATCACGTGATGTCATCAGTCGCCGGGATCACCATCATATAATGACCGACAGTCAGCAGCAACGTCTCCTGCCGAATATGCCATGTAAACCTGACACAACATGAGAGAAAAATCCCATCGTTACCTCTATCATTCAGTCCATACTAACATATCTATTTTTTTGTCTGTTACAGTAGCAGGTAAGAGACGAATTTCAGTACAAAATTCTTAATTCATAACACCACCACCACCACCACCACCACTACTGCCAACAACCCACCTCAACAGCCCCTAAAAAAGGTACGTAGCAGACAGAGGTGGCCCCCCAGCCCAGGTCGAGGTATGGGGCCCCATCCGGATCGCTATCAGAGGACCCCCAGCCAGGGTCGCTATGTGGGGCCCCCCTAGCCAGGGTCGCTATGCAAGGCCCCCCCCCTAGCCTGGGCAGCCGTAGTTGGGGGGTGACAAAGGGGGCGCAGGGACGTAGTAGGTCGCTAGAAATAGCTACTCTCACTACCTTCTTCCGCCCCCAAGATTCTGCCAGTGACACCAGCCGCTACCAACACCTCCCCCGCCCAGGCTACACCATACGGACGTGCGCGCGCGCGCCCGTGGCCACGACAACATGGACGTTGCACCAGGGCATGCTAACATAGACGTGCTGCCAGAAACTCGCCAACACGTATGTGCCGCCTGGGCTACGCCACCACGGACATGTCATCCGGTCCACGCCAACTGGACGTGCCGCCAGGGCCACGCCTACACGGACACGCTGAACACCATTCGTTCCACTGAGTCTCACATCTTGCTTTCTCTAGCTTCGCAGTCTGCAGTGCCACCTCTCCAACCTCACCCTGGCACTTATCCTGGTGGCACACACACGTCCTCCTCGGTCTCCCATCGGGGTGGCACTGGGTCGTCCTCCTCGGCGGTATGCTACCAACTATTCAGCAACATTAGGTCACCCTCCCCAACACCGTCTACGTCTTGGGGTGTAGCTGGAGGAAGACAACTATTCTGGCCAGGGTTCTTCTCTCCCCACACGTGCCATCATCCAATGCAGAACAGGAACCTGCCTAGCACGACGAATTAAAATACTATATACTCAGGGTTACTTCCTAAATGCACATACACTACCCCATATACCTTAAATCACATATCACTAAGATTACACTAACACAATCACACCGCAGGCCTACACTACTTCCAATATTGATAATAAATATCAATATTATTCCAACGGAAGCCTCGAGGGGCCCCAGTAAATACACTTGATATACGTCCTGTCCCCTGGAGTCAAGCAGTCGTTGCATAAACCTATGACACGAAAGGAAACAAACCAACCTCTTTATCTCGCTACACCACCGCAGCTCCCCAAGTGGCGCTCTCTATCCCCCCTGAACCCAGTGTGATTTTCTTGTAATGTGAAAGGAAAATCTTTGTACAAAGATCGTTAAAGATTTTACTGAAGTTTATGAAAGTCGGACAGACTGACATATGTCGATATATAACGATCCAGTGCTTGACTCCCAGCCAGGTCAGGAGGACGAGGCTACAGGTAGGAGGTGGGTGTACTACGCCCATACAGATTATGAGGCCTCTCTCCATCCTCATGCCTTTGTGGGATACATACAGCCTACCTGCCAACCGAGGCAGTCACTGTCGCTTATGACTCCAGCGGGCGTGCACTACTGTGGCACCTCCACAATTACCTGCACATAAACATACGTTACACAGCAGGAGTAAAGTATATACTTCTACTTTACACTCCTTTTTCTCTTTTTCATTTCCATATTCTTGAACTCAGGAACTTCTTGCTTGTCTGGGTCGTTACTCACTCGGACCAGCACAGGCAGGTGGAGCCTGCGCTGGTCCGCGTCTTTTGCCTTACCCCGGGCTATTTCAACCCCAATTACACAGTAGTCCCACGGCTCCTTCCACCCTTTCCCAACCTCACCTCACCGCCACAACTCACTCGCACCGCTCCTAACTTCTGTCCCTTGACTAGAGGGGTTTTAGTCGCCGTAGTATAGAGTGCTGCTCACACTTCTGGGGATGGCTCTTGCCCTACCTCGCTGTGAACCAGAGTGGAAGCGAGAGCCTTTCGTCTCACTAATTCCCCCCCCGGCATCACCCCTCTCTTCAGCCACCCCTTTCCCTACACCGCGATGATGCTACAGGTACTATTGGGTGGCTCCTGAACTCGTGAGGTGTCTGTGTGTCCCCACCACCAGGGCTGGGATCCCAGGCATTTCGCTACAGCTTCCCCAGAGGTTCTCTGTGTGAGGACCGGCCACTAGGGGATTGGCTATTATATTGCGTTCCCCTTCCCTAGAACAGATGACCTTTCTTCTGCCTTTCAGGGTCAGGTCTACGAACGAGAGCGGAGCCATGAATAATTTGTACTTTCTCTCTCTTTCACCAAATTTCTTTCACCCAACATGGCCACTGGAGAGGAAATGTCGTGTCCGTCACTAAAAATAAAGTCGCCTATCCTCACCTACACCCTTTTACGTCACCTTCCCCTACATCGTCACCGTCACCTACACGAACAGTGTCACCTTTACCCCACCCCACGTCTGCACCCTTAACCCACTCCGTTCATCGTTGGGTCAAATCCCAACACAC
>JAUUDW010034116.1:1395-12637 GCA_032361385.1 Panulirus guttatus
TGGGGTAAGCACATGTAGGTAGAGTTCAGTAACTCTATGTCACTGACCAAAATGGTAAAATGGTCTGCCACAACTTTCTGACTTTCAAAACTGGGCTCTTAGCCATGAGAATTTCAGTTAAAATAATTCTGTTGTGTAACAGAAAAAAAATGAAAGTAAATTTGATCAAAAGTAAGGCAATGAGATGCAAAAAGGGGATAAAACTGAATAGTTTGAGTGTAGGCTTGAATGAGGAGGACCTGGAGGAAGTAATATGCCCTAAGTACCTAGAAGTGGATGTGGTAGCAGATGAAACCATAAAGGCTGAAGTTAGTCAAAGGGTAGAAGAGTGAACCAATGTCCTAGGAGTGTTAAGATGCATGCATGTGGAAGAGGTGGTCATTGTCTGTTAGGACAAAGATGGTTGTGTATAAAGGTGCAGTACTTCCAAGAGGGTTGTATGGATGTGAGACTTGAGCCATACATGCAGCAAAAAAAAAAAAAAAGGGAAAAGGTTGGATGTGTTGAAAATGAAATACTTGAGGACAAAGTTTGGCAAGAGGTGGAATGATCATGAAAGCACAATTGACTCAGAGAGCTGACCAGGGTGTGCTGAAATGTTATGGACACAGGGGTAGGATGAGCAAAGAAAAACTATTTAAGGATCTATGTGTCAGAAATGGGAGGAGAAAAGTGGAGGGGAAACCAAGATGGAGACAGAAAAAGACAGTGAGGGAGGCTTTGGGGCACTGGGGCCAAAACATTCAGGAGGATGAAAGGCTTGCAGGGGACAGAATAAACTGGGTTGACATTGTATATGGAGGGGTGACCTGCTGTCATTGGGCTGAACCAGAGAATATGAAGCAGTCCCAGTAAACCATGCATAGTCTATTGGGGCTTGGCTGTGGAGGGCAGGTGCTAGTTTTGGTACATTATACAAAAAAGTTACTGATTAGAAATGTGCAAATGAGGCTGTTGCGCGTTAAATCCTGATGCAGCCCTCACTGACATGGGTGGGGCAATTAGATATGGAAAAAAAACTTGATGTGTCTAAGGAAGAAAAAGAAGGCATCTTCGTTAAAGTTTCATGACCACATTGATGAACAGACTCTGATAGAGCCATTTTGAATTCATTTAATTCCACTTCATCCACCAACACTTTCTTAACCTTATACTGCAAGCTACTTCTTAGATTACTGTGCAGGTCAAATGAATTCATCCCATAAAACTGTGCCCTTTTAAATTCTCAATCAAATCCTCTTACATATGTATTGGTAACTAACCTCATACTTGTAGGTATGTTCTTACACGTTCCCTAATTCCAAAAACATTCCTTTCAAACTTTAAAGTGGACTATTTGGCTCAACTCTCACAATCAGCTGCAGATTCACCACCTCTTATTCTTATATCAAAACTTACCATAATCTAAAACATCACAACTAAAATCATAAACTATCTCACAATGGTGGCAAACTTATTTATGAATCAGTTTATCCTACTCATAGCACACATAATCGCTTAGCCTCAAAACTCTGGAAGACTAGCTACATGGCATCTAGGCAGAAGGAACTTCTGCAGTATAACACCTTAGCTGCTTGTGTGAAGTAAATATGATTCAGCAGATTGTTACGACCTTATCTTTAAGTAGACTTTTTCAAACCACCCTTAGGATACACTATGTATTTTTTTGATTCACCAAATGTGACAGTGTCATAATTAGTAATGTACTCTCCTCTCTTGCCTAAAGTAATCCAACAGTTTGTGAGAGAGATGGGTAATGGCAAGTAAGGAAGTCTGCAGCAGAAAAACAAAAATAACTTAAGAACTAGTAAATTACCTAGGTCAGTTGCCGTCACACTTAAGTTGATGACTCCGTTGTTCTCATCATACGCTCGCACTCTTCTTTTATTTGTCAGTCCATACACCTGTCAGGGGTGGCAAAAAAAGAGGAAAGTAAATGATATCCACTGCCTACACAATTTGAAATGTTTTATTGTGCTCATCTGAATTAAATATCCTACTCAACCCATAAATTTAAAAAAGATGCTATGTTTTCAATTCGCAGGTGAAGCAAAGAAGGACAGATATGAAAGACTGCCCTCATCTCTACCACAGACAAACATGTGTGATGGGCAGTCTTCTCCAAGGTTGGTGAAATAAGTATAATCATGAGGTTTCTCTTCCCCAGGAGTTAAAATTTTTCCAAAGCCAAGCCCTAAAGACTATTCTGTGGTTTAACTGTCCACTTTGCATGACCTGGTTCAGTACACTGACAACACATTATCCATTTACCACATAACCCCAATTCACTTCTGCATGTTCAAGCCATAATGACTTAAAACTTGTTTCACTCCAACTTTCCAACCCCTTCTTGGTCTCTCCCTCTCTCCACTCCTGACACGTATATCCACTTAGTCAGTCTCTCTTCAGTCCAAACCATTTCAGTCCACTCTGGTCAGCACTCTCAATCATACTCTACTTACTACCAAACATCTCTCTTACACCATTATTCCTTCCACAATTAACCCTCCCCACACAATATGTTGTCCTCAGGCATTTCCTTTCCAACTTGTCCACCCTCTTCAATCCTTTTGCAATTAGGACTCAAGACTCACACCTACGAAATACTGTCAGGATTACTACTTCACCATCAAACATACCAATCTTTACCTTCAAAGGCACTGACCTCTCTTCCCAAAAACTCCCCAGTGCACCTAGAACCATTGCTCCCTCTCCCACCCTATAATTCATTTTAACTCCTATACTTCATCCAATGTCATGTCCACTCCTAAGTATTTACAGCACTCCACTTCCTCCAGGTTCTGTTCAATCAAACTTACACTCAAACTAACCTGTCCCATTAACTTGTTAAATCTTTTATTTGCACTAACTCACAACTTCCTCCTTTCTCACACTCTTCTTAACTCAGACACAAGCATCTGAAGTTTCTCTCTAGAGACTGCCACCAAAGCTGTGCCATCTGCAAACAGTAACTAACTCACCACCTATGCCCATCATCCCTAGCATAATACAAGCCCATCCCACTCTCTAAGTACCTAAACAGCCATGATGATATCACACATCCTTGAAGCAGACCTACCTATACTTGGAAACACTTATCATCCTTCCATCCTACTCAAACATGCCTTACTCTTCGGCTAAACACTCCCCACTGCATCCAGTAGCTTTCCCTCTGAATGAGTGCTTCAGTAATTTTGATTCAAGGGGTTGAGTTGTAGTGGTGAGAGACTGGAATGCAAGAGGTGGCTGATGTAGCAGTTAAGGGTATAATCTAGGGGAATGGTGTACCTGTTATAAATGAAAATGGCGAACTGCATGTTGAGTTGTGTGCTAAAAGAAGTACTGGTGAATAGGAAATCCTGATGTAAAAAAGTGCAAACATAAGTATATGTGGGTGAGTGGGGGCTAGGGATCAATGGGCATTAGTGGAATATGTACTAACAGACAGGCATGCAAAGAAAACACTTTTGGATGTGAATGAGTCTAATGGTGAAGCAAGTGTGATTTTGTAGTGGCTTTGGGTAAAGAGGAAATGACATAGGTGGGAAGATGGTGAAAGTGAGATAGCTTGGAAATGAGGATAGTATCCAGAGATTCCAAGAAAGACTAGGTCAAGAGTGGCATAAAGTGAGAGTGGCAAGCATTTAGGGAAATGGAGCTATTTCTGGGTGAAGTGCTTGGTAGGTGGAAAGTGGGATGAGGGCATATTGAAAAGGGCAGTGAGTGGTGGGAGGAAGAAATCTGGTTATCACTAAAAGAAAAAAGACAGGGGTATGGGTGATGTCTGCAGGGAAGGGATGCATGTGATTGGGAGGTGTACAAGAAAAAGCAGCAGGATGTCAAGAGGAAGGGCCCAAGAGCTGAAAACTGGGAAAATGAGAGATATGGTGAGAGAGTATCAGCAAACTTCAGGAAGAATCAAAAAATATTTTAGAAGGAGATGATAACCATGAGGAAAACAAAAAACACATGGGAGCATCAGTAGGGAGAGCAAATGGGAAAATGGTAACAGGAATAGAAGAGATGAAGATGATATAAAATGAGTATTTTGAAGGATTCCTGAGTGTGTTAGATGATAGAGTGGAATATCCAGGGTGCTTGGGTTGTGGTGGTATGCAGAATGAGAGCCATGGCATATGATTTGATGAACACATAGAAGAAGGTGGAAGCTCTACATAAGATGAAGTGTGGCAAAATGGCTGAAGCGGATGAGACTGCAGGTGAATTTCTCAAAAAAGAGTTTGACAGTATTGTTAATTGGTTAGTTAGGACTTTCAGTGTACAACTGGCTCAAGGTAAGGTGCCTAAGAATTGGCAGAATACTTATATAGTGCCATTATATAAAAGCAAGGGGGATAAAAGTGAATTCTCAAATTACAGAGATATACCTGAGAAGATGTATGGGAGAGTAGTGATGGAAAAGATGGTGGCATGTACAGAGCATGAGGCTTGGGTAGAGCAATGTGGCTTCAAAAGTGGGGGAGGATGTGAGGAACAGGAGTTTGCTATAACAAATTTGTGTGAGAAATACTTGGAGAGAGGGATTTGCATAATGCATTTATGGACTTGGAGAAAACACATGACAGGGTTGACAGAGAGGCCTTGAGGAGAGTGCTATGAATCTAGCTTAAGAAATCCTATTTCATCTCTAATAACAGGAAATTCAAAATGATATGAAATCTATAAATGGTGTATTCCAGTGCATGAGACTTATGTTTTACATCAGTCCAACTGTAGCCATCAAGATGTCAAACTCAATTTCTCATTCCTTCTTTCCCTAATTCATACTTTTGCTTCACATCCCCTGCAAGAGCACCAAACCTTCACATAAGGCTTCATCAAAGGTGATGAAAGGCTTCACAACTACCATCTTTTTCCTAACCATGTGCACATACGAATGTACTTTAACACTTTCACACAAGAGATGAGGAAATTCAAGAATCCTGTTATCCCTTGCCTCCCCCCTACTCCACACATAATATATCCTACTAACTACCCTTTACCATCTCACCTGAGGGTATTTAGACAAAGGCTGGACGACAGTGATTTCTCCTGTTGTGCTATCTACTCTGAAATTATTACTGAAGATGCTGGGGTCCATACTATAACGAATTTTGTTATTGGGTGCCTCTGCATCGTCATCAACAGCCTGGAAATGAGACCATCGCACTGTACCATATGCTACCAGTCTTAGGAAACAATCATTTCATAGGTAACTGTGCTGTCTTAATAAATACACATTCATGAAGCTTCCAGAATGTTCGTATCAAAAGCAAAATCAATTCCATGTGTAAACTGTAAAATTCAGTTCTATTCAGCAAGCTTGTAACAAATTAGAGTTTTGTACAGTATCTTATTGCATCAAACATTTATAGGATGATCTGAAACAGGTAAGAAGGAATTTCATATACAATTATAGCTTACTGAGCTACTTTGTCATTGCTCATACTTTAGAGAAGAATGTAAAACACTTAGGCATTTAGGTGTCTCACTTCACAATTTACAATGCAGACAGTACCATTTCAGAGTTTTCTATAATATCCAATACTTAAAGTTTTGGCAGAATGGTACCTTGATCTTAAAAAGGACATTTGGAAACAAATTACATTGTCAGTATCATTAGTAATTATTCATGCAAAATAATAGTACCTCAGACATTAGTGACATGAAATGGTGTAAACTTCCACAAGGTAAACATAATAAATCAGGCCTTAGAGAAACAATCTACTACAGATGACTGTGTATGACTAAGACAGCATAATGAGGTATTCTGTTTTAGTACTCTAAGTGGGGCTTGAAGGTTAAGATGCAGCGTCTCATTGAATTTAAGTTTGGCTGTTTGTGGATTTTTCTCATTAAAGGTGGTCTTCAACTTTATTTCTCCCCATTTCATGTGAAGCTTGGCATTATGTGATTATGAATTAGTTTGTAAAACTAAGCACACATCCATAATGTTCAAGTAACCCAGGGGACAAAAAAAAATCCATTTCTAGCTCCAAAGCAAGAGTAAACTCTTCTTGCTAAACAATCTATCATTCTTTGTTCCCACCAACCCATTGCCAGTAGTTGACACAATTAGCTTTCTACCTCAACACGCAATGCTTCCTTAAGGCTGGTCTGGTCTGGTTTCATGACTCCTGTGTACAATGGCTTGAGGAACCTAGGTGATTTGTCATTGATGTCCTTCAGTTGCAGAATGACACGTGCTATGGCTCTGTTGCCAAGACCATTATCGTCTGTGGCTTCCACCATTAGCTGGATCTCTGAAGGAAGCAAAGAAAGGATGGAATTACTTTTGACTTTCTGTAAAATGAGAGGAATACCAAGTACTAGCAGAAATATTCCACGAGTTTCAAATTATACAGTATTATATAATCACTTACTTCCTTCAATTACTTTTGAAAAAAATTCACGTCTTAGAAAATATCAGCGAACTAAGCTTTTGCTTACAGATGAGATGAATCTACAAAGTACACTCTCTTGCATGAACATTTAAAAAAAATGCTGGGATCTGCTCAAAACTTAATCAGGATAAAAAGAAGTTAAGCTGATGCTCTGACTGAGACTACTCTCATACACATTATGCTTCTATCATGAACACTCCTGACAGTATTCAGGCACACAACAGTAAATAAAAACTTCCCTTGGTGCTTTCCTATTACCCTTGTAGTATGAATATTTTATATTTATATATGTTGTATAAAATTTTTTCTTTACTATATTTCTTTGTCTAGTAACTGCCTAGAGTATAGGAATGACTACTCCTTTCAAAGTAATCAGTCACAGTTCTATTGTACCTTGCCCATCAGGCTCAGAAAAGTTATGCCTCTAAGATAATTACTCCCTTTACCTTTACCAAGAAAAAAATCTCTGCTGTAACCACATCAAATGACTAAAATAAAAACGAAAATTCCAAATTGCTGTACACGCTTTTGAAATCAATAGCTATTTCACCTCCTCTCTTAACCATTCCACTCACCACTCCATCAGTTCCCCAAATTTTCCATTCTTCAGATGCTCTATTGTTCTTCTCACCTCCTTTTTGATATCATCCCCTCTCCTATATATTTTCTACATTCTTCTGACTGACAGTTCTATTGTATGAATACTCACCTGAGTGGTATCACCAAAAAATTTTCTCTTTAATGGCAAATACCAAATATAAAGCAACAGTATTGTTTTAGTTTACTGTCCAGAAGTATTAATTTCGCTATAGTGTAAATGTGTACAAAATATGACCAAATGTATCATAAGCAATTTTCTTACAGCCTGTATATAGAACTTAGCAGCTAACAATCCAAATCACATTCTTAAAACAATTCTATTCATTTTTGCTATACATGATACTCAAATTTTCCTGCAATACATATTCTTGGAGGCCTGGTGCCAAGGACTTGAGAAAAGACATGAAAAAAAGTGGGGAGGTGGGGAAGGGGTTAAAGAAGAGCACCATGGTAAGCTGTGAAAGATATATATGCATAGAATACCAAAACCAGCTCACCCGAATTGAGCTCACGATCCAAATCATGGTTGTTTGTGGAACAAGTGATAAGACCACTGAGAGGGTCGAGCTCAAGTCTTCCAGCAAGCTTTCCTGTTAGCTGAGTATACCTGATGGAGCCATAGTTTCCAATGTCTGCATCTGTTGCATGAACCTGTAGGAAGAGGCAAGTATATTACCAGTACTACTTGCCTAGGTATTGGGAAGGTTAGTGATGGCTGTGTAGTGAGCCAACATTTAAGTGGTCGTCAAGTCGCACTCCTCTGACCCAAGAAGTTGTCTCTTCTTTCTGCCCAACCCACATGAGGACCGCTGGCATTATGTCCATAAACATACAATCTCTCCTTGTCTTACATTACACTTGACAGCACTTAACTCACACAGCTCATTCGTCATAACTCTTGATTTTCTATTGGTAAACTCTGTGCGCTATCCCTGCTTTTTGGCTAAATGATAGGAGCACTAGATAGAAGTAAGATGATAGGAGCAATAGATAGAAGTAGTAGTTTATGTTTGTTTCATTAGGCACATGCTGTCCATTGCAAAGACGGGTTATGGGCATATGCCAGTGCAGAAGGAAGATGTTCAAACTTTAACAACGTTCTGAATTTAATTTTGTTGGGTTAATAATATAACTACCTGTTTTGTGCCCAGAGTATATAACTGACACAGGCAAGTCTTTGCATAGAACTCTGTATATTGGTTAATAATTTTGCATTATGATATCCTCTTTTTTTTAACAGAATAAACTTGGCGGCTTGGGCCTGGATGGCAGCTCCAACACCAATGGAAGTGGTCTAACAGGCATTGCAGGCAATGAAATGTCTGAACAAGAAGTGTTAAATAGTATCATGCGAGGTCACTCCTCAATGATGTCAGTCCTAACTGCTCGGGCAAGAGGGCTGCAAGTAACACACAAGCTATGGCAAACCAAGGATCTTAAGACAGCTGTGGATCATGCATTAAATACTGGTGACCAGGCACTTCTTGTTGATCTTTTGAGCATCATTAATCTCAGACCGTAAGTTTTAATCAAGACATTTTTTTTTTTTTTTTTAGCAAAATCACCAATTTAGAAATATTATTACCAAACCAGCTTGCAGAAATACTTAAGATGTTTTGTCTTTTGCATTTAGCCTTTAATGCCTCACCCTTAATAGGCCACTGGCAGAGGGCAACTTTAGCACAGTATTTGCTGAGGTGCCTACCTAATGTTCCTGCTGACTACTTCTATATGATGGTCTTTCCAACTACTTCTACCTAAAATTTCTACCTTATGATCCTGCCAAAATGTTCTTATGTATGTATATGTATGTGTATGTATGTATATATGTGTGTATGTGGGAGTATGGCTCTTTCTTCGTCTGTTTCCTAATGCTACCTGGCTGAAGTGGGAAAAGGCGATCAAGTATGATAAAATACATAAATAATATATATATATTTTTTTATTTTTTTTTTATACATATACACTATTTCCTGTTAGCGAGGTAGCGTCAAGAACAGAGGACTAAACCGTAGAGGGAAAATCCTCACTTGGCCCCCTTCTCTGTTCCTTTTTTTGGAAAAGAAAATAAGAAAAAACTGGAGGGGAGGATTTCCAGCCCATTGCTCCCACCCCTTTTAGTCGCCTTTTATGAAAGTATTCTTTCTCCCTTGTCCCCAGGAAACAGATGAAGAAAGATCCATCCACTCATATACACACATGTATACATTCATACACATATATGCACATTACATACATATACATACCAACATATACATATATATGTACATACACATGCATATACACATATACACATGTACATTTTCACACTTGCTCGCCTCCATTCATTCCTGACGCCACCCCTCCCCACAGGAAATAGCCTATATGCATATGTACGTGTATGTATGTATATGTGTATGTGAGTGGATGGGTCTTTCCTCGTCTGTTTCCTGCGGATGACCACGAGGAAAATGAAACACGATAAATCTTTGGTGCACTTTTTCGTGTGGTCACATCATTAGGGGAGATACAAGGATTGCGATAGAAGACTCAGAACAGTCATTATATATTTTATAGGAGAGGCAGAGCTAAGACGCCATTGTTACAAAAGTGTTTCCGGTTTGTGGTCTTCGGGTCTGGCACCATGCGTCAAGTAGGGAGTGGGGCTGCTTGTCCTCCAGGATGGAGAGAAGGAAGTCCTGTCCTTGATAGGGCACTCTTGCAGACACTGGATGTCATTGAGGGAGTCTAGCACCATGTTTACTGCTCCTTGTGCAAGTCAAGGGTGCAGCAGAGTTTTCCATGGACATGCCATTGTTTTATTACTATAACCCTTTGAACAAACACATCACTATCACTTAACACTTTACGGTTTAGCCAGTCTGTCCTACATCACAGTAGAAAGGATCTGTTCACGATATCACTTCACAGAACAGTAAAAACTATCATTTTTACGAATTTATGGTCATGCTGCAAGTGAATGGTTACCAGCTTGAGGTTATTTTATGATAGTGCAGTCTAACTGAAGAACTTTCCCTCCTACTGATGGTAGCACAGCCTTGAAGCTGTAAGGACCCCAGGAGAAGGGGTCCTTATGTTTTGAAGTAATATACATATGTTTATTGGTTGATGATAATGGCATGTATATAGATTCTCTTTGTTTATTTATATATTTTTTGATTTAATATTCTTTTGCAGGTCAATATGGAATCTGGACTTACTGACAGCTCTCCTCCCTCCTGTCAATTTATTGTTGCAGAGTAAATATGAAACGTGAGTCTTGTTGACTACCTTCATTTCATTTGCACAGTTTGAAATTATAGCTATACAATTTAACTTTAATATTTCCTAGAAATATCGTGCTGTTTATGGAAGCCACCTTACCTCATGGATAAGTTTTGTATTATTGTCTTGACTTTTACACTAATGCCATATAATGACTGTGAATTGCAAGTAGTTGAACAGAATATTAGCAGTTTGAAGTATTGCTGAGAAATGTGTTCAGAATTAAGAAGTGTATAATTTTATTTACATCAGGCATAAACAATAGAATCTTGACCATTTCAGAGTCAGTTTAGCATTTCACGTATGAAAAATTTCTCATTTCTTCCATAGCTGATATACAATTGCAGATACATTTAATGTGACAGATCTCTTTTTGTTTGGTAGGAGACTAATAATACTTGAAATTTTAATTGCTTAGTAAGTGTGACAACACTCTTAGGGGACTATCTCTTGAATTTACCCTGTAAATATCACATTTTCTTAACTTTGTTAATCTCACACTAACACAATCCCCCTATCCAGCCCTGACAATACCTATTCAAACTGAGTGTGGCTTGAACCTTTAGTTCCTTTGTTCCTCTTGATAGATATTAGACCTGTACTCTGTTCTGTCAGTTTGGAATTTTTGCAACAGAAAAATAATTTGTTTGAAGCTGTTCTTGTTTTTTTTTCTCTCTTCACCTCCCCATCCCTGCACACTATTTGGGGGCTGGTATTGTATATGAAAGCTCTTGCTTTATTTATTTTTAAAAGTTTGCTACATTGTTGTATATCCTTCATTTATCCTATCAGTCTGTCTTGCACATAACCACCTATCTAAATTGCTGTAGGGAACATTATGACCAATTATCTTATATTTAAGATGGTGTATTTTATGTAATAATTTTTTTTCTTTTACGCTGAAAAATACTTAAATATTTGGTGTATTTTATGTAATAATTTTTTTTCTTTTATACTGAAAAATACTTAAATAT
>JAUUDW010034117.1:0-17032 GCA_032361385.1 Panulirus guttatus
CTAAACAATGTTTAGGATGTAAGAGGAGAAAGAGTGGAAGCAGTGAGAGAATTTAAGTATTGTGGAGCTGTTTCAGGTAAGTTTGGTGATTTGGAAGGAGAGATAAAGGAGAGAGCAGTACAGGGTAGAAGAGTCATTGGGTCCTTAATGGAATAATGAAGGGTAGAGGTGTAAGTATGGAAGTAAAGAAAGGATTAAGAGACAGCATTGCCCTCCTAACCTTGACCTATGCAGCTGAAACATGGTCATGGAATGCACCACCAAAGTCAAGAATCCGTTTGTGGAAATGAGCTATTTGAGAGGAGCATGTTATAACTAGACTGAATGATGAAAGAAATGAAAGAGTTTATGAGAAATATAATATGGCAGGGAATGCAAAGGGAATGAATTGTGTAGTGGTAGAATAGGTGAAACGTAATACCCTGGTGTGGTTTGGGCATGTGGAAAGAATGCAAGACTGGAAGTTTACAAGGAGAGTGGATGATATTATAATCAAAGGGGTTGGCATGAGAGGAAGACCACTTGTGACAAGGGAAAACAGAGAAGAAGAATGCATGAATTGGTGTATGCAAGGGAGGCATGTAAGGACAGGGATACGTGGAGACTTTTGCTGTGGCCATTCCCTAATTGGGAGTTCTCAAAGGGAACGGACATCAGAGTTATAGATAGATAGATACAATTCTTCATTCCAACATGCTGCATTACATGTAAGAACTTGATATTTTTGAGAACATATATTAAAGCAAGCTAACATTCTATCCAATTTTCCTTGATTCAGCTTACAGAACAAATCAGGGTGATTCCTCAGTAAGTCATCACCTGTCATTTTCACCTAGTGTACAGTTTTTTTTGGGAGGTATAGTTAAGATTTATCTATCTATATATCCATATACATCTATATCCTATATCTATATATATCTATATCCGACACCCATTCCCTAAAGGAACTCCCATCAAGGGAGTCACCATGGCAAAAGTGTCTCCACTTATCCCTGTCCCTACATGCCTCCATCATTATTTGTTTTAAACCTTAAATGAAATATAGATACTTTTGAAATGGAAAAGAAAAGACAAGGGAAAGTATTTACAAATTTTTGAGAAAGTGAAAGACCTGTCTTTTGAAATGTGCAAGTCATAGTTATTGGGAAAGACATTTCTCTCCTTCCAGTACTCTTCCACTCAAATTCCCCATTTCAAAGATGGTCTTCCTTTCACACTAACCCATTTAATCATACTGTCAAACACTGTCCTTGTAAACTCCCCATCTTGCACTCACTCTTTCCATGTGCTCAAACCACCTCAAAGTATTGTGTGTCATCCAATCTCCCACTCCACAATTCATACCCTTTGCACTCCTAGCCATACCAAATCCCTCATACACCCCCTTATTACTTTCTTCATTCCATGCAGTCATACCACATGCTTCTCTCAAGTAGCTCATTTCCACTGCCAGGATTCTTGACCTCTGTGACTTATTCCATGTCCATGTTTCGGCTGCATAGGTGAGGGTCAAGAGGATAAGCTGTTCCCCAATTCTTTCTTCACTTCCATACTAAGTTAAACTTCTGCCTTTCATTTTTCTATTAAGGGACCCAATTACTCTTATACCTTGTATTGCTATCTCCTTTATCTCTCCTTCCATATGACCAAACTTACCCTGGATAGCCCCCAAATACTTAAATGCTGTCACCTCCTCCAGTCTTTTTACCCCCATATCTATAACACAGTTTAACAGACTTTCTTCTCTCACTCTATATGGCTTTGCAAAATTTATACTTTCATTTTCTTTCCTTTCAAACACATTCCTTTACTTTTACTCACATTTACCTTCAATTGCTCACATACATCATTAAACACAATTACAACCTTCTGTAACTCCTCTTCACTCTCAGCAAAATCATACTATCATCTGCAAACAGACTTGTCGCTAGCCACCATACTTTACTACCACATTCCATCTTTGCACCCCCTATTCCTTGTTTTGCTTTCACCTCTCTATTACTCCATCCGTGTATATGTTAAAATGCCACAGTGACATCACACAACCCTGCCTCATACCCACATGTATACTAAAACTCTCTCAACTCTCCATCCATTCCTTACATACATTTGCTTCTCTATACAAGGCTTTCACACCATCCAACACTTGTCTCCCTACCTCATATATCCTTAACACATCCTTAAAGGCTTTCCACTCAACTCTGTCATACACTTGCTCCAGATCTATAATAGTTGCTTACAGCTTCTTACCTGTTGCTAAGTACTTTTCTACAGCCATTTTCATCACAAAAATCTTATCCATACATACCCTACCTTTCCTAATACCCCCTTGCTCCTCATGTATTCTGCATTCAGTCACTTCCATCACTCTATGAATCACACTCATACATACACTTTTCCTGGTATAAACACATTCCTCTATAATTGCTACATATATCCTTAGCACCCTTTCCTTCCAATAAAGCAACAAAAAGAGCGTCGCCCAATCCTCTGGGGCAACCTTCCGTTTTCATACTAAATTACATATCAAATGCATCCACTCTGTCATACTTTCTCCATTATATTTCAACACTTCAGGTATAATCCCATCCTCTCCAGGTGCCTTTTATACCATCAACCTTATTATTGCCCTTTTAACATGACCACATATCAAACAGTAATTGATAACTAAAACTTAAGCAAGTTATGGTGGCATGTGCATGTGTGGACATGGTCACTGAAGGCAGCAGAACAGTTTTCCTCAATTAATTTCTTATTTCGATGCAGGCCTTAACTTTCATCAGAATAATATTAGGGGTTCTTACCTAATCTTATTTTGCAGAGCACTAAGTTCTGAAGTGCACTGTATGGAGAACCTGCACTCTTTGATCAAAATTTGTTGAATTCCTTCATGTTTGGGGAAAAATGCCCAATTTATCATGAAAATATTATCAGGAAATAATGAAATAAAAAATATTAAACAGTATTTAATTGCAATCACTGGGCTCTATATTATCAATGGCAATCTATCATAATCTAAATACATTTCTCTTGAACATGGAGTGTCAAGCTGCATAAACATTCATAACATTGAGTAAATGCCTTAAAACTGTTTAAGGTATCTTTGGTGATATAGGAAACTAAAACAAAATATTTAAACAATGATAAGCATGAGAGTAAAATAACTATACCATCACAATCCTTACATGGTCTAAATTTTGAGAAAGAAGCAAATCAAGCATCAAATTTCTAAATAGTGAAAATGAATTCTTATTCTGAACCATGTGATAATAATTACTTCAAACAAAACAGAGGTGCCAAATACATTAACACCTAACCCATGGAAGCTCTCATCCTGACAAACATTATATACATGAAAACAACCACATCTTGGCCCAGACCTTTTAAGTAATACTCTAAACATTTCATCTATCTGCATTTCAAATTAAGAGGACCGAACTTGCTATGGAAGGAAGAAGTGAAAGAAGTTCTGAGGGACCAGGGACTGAACACACAGGAGGATGTACGTTGTGTACAAGACAGAGTGCATTGGAGCAATGTTACACAAGGAGGGCAACGTGCTGTCAATGGACTGGATCAAGACATATGAAGCAGGGCCTGGTCATGGATAGGGGGCCATGGTTCTGGTGCATTAAACGAGAGCTAGAAAATGGATGTGAGCACATGAGGCCTTTTCATTGACTGTTCCTGACATTACCACATTAATGAACAAAACGGTAAGCATCAAAATATAGACACATATATCCCTGGGGACATAGGAGAAAGAACATTGCCCTAAAATCTCTTGCATATCAAAGATGACCAAGAAGGGAAGAATAGGGGAACTGAGCATTCATCCTGTATTACAGTTCTTTTCAAAAGAAAATAGCAGGAAGGAGAAAAATGAGGATATTTTTTTTCTAAGGCTCATTCATGTTTCTAACACTACCTCCTTCACATGGGAAATGGCAGACACATATGAAATAAATAGAAAGATATACAATCAGAACATTATGGATATATTCTAAAATCATTTTCTCACAAACAAACAATGGAGAGAATCGGTTATGGAAACTCTTGAAGTTATCCACTTACAATATTTTTTCACTTCCATAATAAATCTTGAAGAAGGATCCATTTCTTGTCCATACATAGAATTATGCATTCATATGTCTGGGTACCTTAATTAAGAAAAAAAACTTACCCTCTAATGAACTTGTAATAAATTATCATGAGCTTCCTACTTTCAAAGAATGAAGGCACATGCAAAATCGTCACCAAATATTTCCATTATTAGATCTCTCTATGCCCTCAGTTGAAGATAACAACACTACATAATAAATCATTTGCAGAAGAATTCTGCAGATTGCTTCCACTTACTTACACAAAAGAATTACGATTGTTAGAAGGATACAAGCTCTTTAATCAAGTATGCACAACAGATGACAAGAAAAGTGTCAACTGAAAAAGAAAACCATGAGTCGAGGGAAATAATGCAAGACTAATGAACAAAAATTCTGAAGGATAATACACATTCTTTATTTCTCAAAAACATACATTGCAGAAAAAACCTACCATCCTATACATCTGATAAGCAATTTCTTGTACTGATAAATGTGAAAAATTTAAAAACTAAATTTCTCATTTGTTAAACACAATAAAAATATGGCATTTACTTATTTCACTGTTTAAGATAAAAAATGCCACCCTCATCAATTCTTGCCTTTTAAATTAAAATTATCAGCAGCATTAAAGTTTTAGGAGTTGAGATACTGTGGTTGGGGGGTGAACATAGGTACAAGAATCTCCACAGCTCTTGCCATACACTATTTTATCTAGCACAGTTTTACAAACAGTCTCCTTCTGCACATCCATCCTTTCACAGTTCCAAAGACTTCCCTACATTTTTAAACCCATTCAACAAAATATTTCATTTTTGTGTTCCATCTCATTGTTAGTCTGCTAATTCCCTTCTTGTCGCTTCATTCATGTGTGTATTTCACTCTTTCAGCATCAATTCATTCCATATGCCTAAAACACCTAGCCACTTCCATAACCACTCATTTCTCAATTTCATTCTCCTCAGTGATTCTCATTTCTTCACTATTCTTACCCCACACCCCACCTGTGAAAAGACTGAAAAATTCTGAAGCATTAAATGATTCTCTAGTCTCTTGGTAGTTATACTTTACAAATGTCTCAAAACTTGCTAATTCTATTGTGTGAGCAAGACAGGGTTTCTTGAATGATATGATCATAATATGAGTTTGTTTGTGTGTTATGTGAGTGTGTGCATGTCTGTGTAATTATTCATTTGCACATTGCACGGAGGGAGATATCTCACTGTGCTATATCTCAAACTTTCTTTATTATCTTAAACTTTTAAAATGTTTGCATATTTTCTACATCCGCAGTCTCATCATTTAGCTTATTCCATTCATCTACCACAGTAATTTAGCTATTCTTCTTTACATCTTTTCTATCAAGCTACTTTTCTATCCATCTATCTCTCTACATCTCTGATGCCCAATCCCTCCAGGAACTCTCTCAAGGGGATGGCCATGGCAAAAAGTCTCCACAACTGGTGAAACTCAAGTGCCTCACCCTCAACAGGCTACTGGCAGAGGGCAACTCTGCTTACTGTTTCAACCCCTACTTCTACCTAATGGTCGAATATTCCTACCAACTACTACTATCTAATACTCCAACCATTTTGCCAAAGGTAGGGCTAACATATAGCACTTACTACAAGAAAATCTAGAGTGATGAAAAAGGAACTGTGTGAGTTATGTGTTTTCAAGTGTTATGTGTAATGAAGGATTGCATGTCTGTGGACAGAATATCAGCAGTCCATGTGTAGGTAAGGCAGAAAGAAAATAAAGCCACTTGGGTCAGAGAAGTACAGCATGACAGCCACTGAAGTTCTGGCTTACTATGCAGCCATCACTAACCCTGCAAATACCCAGGTGGGTAGTACTAGTAATGTACCTACCTGGTCGGCGGCTGCCTACCAGCTACGGCATACACAAAAGCACAATATTATCAAGATATTCACAACAACAAGAGATAAGAAGACATCACAGACTTAAAATGCTACATACAAAAGGTTAAATGGCTCCATTATATAAGTGATTAATATCATAGATGATTATCTCAGGCTACTGCAATGTATGGAATATCTTGAAAAAATAAGAATTCTTCCCTGCACGACTAACACAGTGTTAGTGATTTGAAAAAAAATATAAAGATTTGTATTTTAAACCTACACTCCTCACACCTCTGGTATTAAGCAACTGCCTGCCATCTCTCCAATCAAAGTTGAAAAATTACCAAATTAAATTATAAGAACCATGATAAATATTTTTCACACTATAGCATGAAGCATCAGCACTGTCTACCTGTCTAGTCATGAACCATATTACACTCTTCTCCCAGATTAGGTCACTATATGCCATTATCTTCTCTGTCCCTAAGAACTACAAAGCATTCTACTCCAGCATATACAGGTATATAAAAAGTACACTTAATACACGAAAACAAAATTATCATTTACAGTGTAACTGACTTCTTTCCTGATAAAACAAACACATCTTACTTTCAATTTGTGCACAAGTGTGAATTCTTCACAAGATTTTGCAAAGTCTAAGCTATGAAAAGTATTGACCTTATAACACCTACACTTTCGACAAATGCAAGTCATACTTTCGTGTGTGCTCTGGTGCGCTAACAATCTCATCAACATTCCAAACATCAGTTCAGTATATCACAAGACTTCTCATGCCCAAGGTACAACTTCCATACCCAAGCCATTGAATACTTATCCCTCAACCATCCTGCACTCTCTCCACCAAGAAAAGCACTCGACATCACCACACTTCTTGATCTATGATCCTTACTAGTGGATGTAGCTAGCTCTCTAAGCACAGTGGAAGCAAGAGTCTGTCAATTACAGCTTATACAGCTTTGTAATTTAAAATGCTCAAGTCTTTTGGAGTCTCTAACAAAATAAAGCACTATGCTTTTTAAAGTTCAACATATGGTATGCTCCCATCACAGCCAGGGAATTGGTTACATAATACCAGCTTGGTTATATCTCTATAATGTGAAGATTTTGTAATACTGAGTATAGAGCAACTTTATGCTATTTCCCTTAACAGCTTCCTTGATTATTAGAGAAGTTTCATCCTCTTAAGCTACAGGTCATAGAGAAAGCATATTAAATATTTTAGTGATGCTGATGATCTACAGTTAGTGCCTACTGAGGTGATAAATTTTATAAGCATCTTCATGTTAGCAAGTAAAACATAAATTCAACTCAAATAATATCATTGTGTTTTGTTACTTACTCACCCCCATAGTATATAAAATGATGGAAAGTTGAAATCATCTGATGCAATTAGGATACATCCAGTCAACTTAAGGTCCACAAGCAATTTCTTCTGACAGTATAAGGCGTCTGGATATATATGTATAAACTAATGCTACTGACATCAAATATGAGCATCCTGACACTTGTTCTTCTCAGTATCTGGGATTCCATACAGTGAATTAATGAACCTTTTGGATAATAACTTTCAAAAAGGAAGTAAATTAAATATTCTTGATATGTTCTTACCTTCATAACAACATCATTCCTAATTTGATGTTAACCTCTTCACTTTAGGCAACATTTTAAGACCGAATTATTTCTAGTGTAACATCTGTCACTCGGCTTTGAACAAAAGATAATTCATGGGGAACCTTTAGTTAACAACAAAAGTCTTTCCAAAGAATGTTGCAGAATATTATTCGATAAACCTAATATGAATCTTTATATATCATCACCAATTATACGGGAAGCTCTAAGTACATGCAGTCTCTTATTCATTCACACATTCAGTGTGCAAAAGACAACAAAGGCCTCTACACCAACAGAAGTGTAACATTTCTCATGTTACACACTATATTGATTCATCAAGTAAAAGTGTCTCCATTCACTCCACCCTTACAAACAAAATATCTCCACCAAACACATCAAAAAAATCTTTCTTAGTACCTTACGCCAGTAGTCAGTAGATAGCTACCAACCAGGGAGGTATATAACCGGTACTATCTGTATGGGTATTGAGAGGATATGTGATGGCATCGTTGTGAGCCACCATTTTAAAGGTTGTCAAGCTGCACTCCTCAGACCCAGGTAGCTGTATTTTCTCTCTGCCCTTCCCACATGTGGACTGCTGGCATTCTGATGAGAAAAATATAATCTCTCCTTGTCATACATGACAACTCACTGTACTTATATCCATATTTTTCTGTGGTGAGTACCGTGCACTAGCCCTGCCTTTTGGCAAAATGATAGGAGCAATAGATTGCAGTAGTAGGTACAAACATTAGGCAGAAGTAATGGGTAGGAACATTAGACAACAGCATTAGGTTGAAGTAGTAGGCAGGAACATTAAGTAGAGTAGTAAGCAGGAACATTAGGGTAGGAGCCTCTGGAAACACTAAAGTTGTCCTCTGCCAGAGGCCAGTTAAGGAAGAAGCACTAAAGGCTAAGAAGCAGTACTGCAGTTCACTAGTTATGGAGACTCTTTTGCCATGGCCACCCCCTTGAGGGAGTTCCCAGTGGGAACAAGCATCAGACATACAGATGCATAAACCATGTCATGTAACCTTTTCATCAATCTATCATTAGCCATGTACCCTAAAAGGCCACACCATCTTACACGTCTTTTGTCATGTGTCTTTCAAGTAATTTCTCCACAGTACAAAAATTTTCATCTTCAACTCAATCCACTCAAATTTGTGTTCTACATTAACATGAAAACGTACAAGAACACAGAAAAATAAGCTTGTGTACTCTGTGCAAAAGTGAAAACAACTTTCATGGAGCATTTAATGTCTTGTTTTCACTTAAATATTTTTACATCAATTACTTAATGTAATACAGTGTTACCATATAGAATGGATGGGGCTACAACGGCTATCAGACCCCAACCATTAAAAGGTTAATTCCTGCTTATACTGCATGACACATATGGAGCTATTACCATTTCAAATATTGAAATTTGTTGCCAAAACCCTGGAGCTTACATATCTGCAAACTAACATCTTTACAGAGCTTTCTTTCAAAATATTTCTATGAAGAGTTCAGTAACCAAAATGTTCACACCTAAATATATTCCTTTACAGCTTATCATCTCCATCACAAATTTGTTAATGCATGCCTTAAGACATTTTTCCCCACACTTTCATTTCCAAAATAAAACAATGAAGAATATTTCAGACACCCATCTTCATTAATGTACTCTCTATGCAACATAAACCTATCCAATCTAACAGGAACCGTGTTATAACAACCATTCAACCCAACAACCAATTGAAAGATACAAAAATCCCTGTCTTAGTGCAGCGGTATGTATAATTTTTTTCAATCCCATGACAGCATTAATACAGCAGCATGGAACATGATGAACATTCAAGCATATCATATAAAGATTATTCTAACATGAACATTAGCTATCCAAAATGCATTCTGTCTCTTCTTCCTTTCAGAACACAAAGGTAAATGTAGGGTCTTCCCTAAGTATTTCAGGTGACCATACCTTTAAATTCCACGGGAAGTATTTCAGGTGATATACCATTAGGTTGCAATGACCCAACAGCGGGGTTCAAATAAATGTTACAGTATTTTCCACGTTTAATTTTCATGTAAATCAAATTAGCTAGTGAGGTTATACAGCAAAACTTCAAAGTTAAGACTCCTTGGCCTGTCTGACATGTATTTGGAAAAGTCAGCATTTGCTTGCACCAATATAGAAGAAAACAATGTGAGGCATACCTACATAAGCATACACATTAGGGAGAGAATAAGGCCTGCCTTAGTATTCACACATATAGGGTGCCAAAGTAAGAAGCTAGACCAAGGCAGGTGAAAATGAGCTATAAATACTTATATAGCATTCTTTTCAGGATGGAGTAATATGACAAAATGTCACAAACCAACTGGTGTTGCAGTGTAAATCTGGACAAAGGGATAACAAAAACTAAAAATGCGGTCCTTTTTCTATGGTTATACTTTCATGGATTATATAAGCTCGATCAATCTACTACCTAGTAAAACAAAAATACTTAACAATACATAAATTGCTCCATGTACTTTTTATCTTTAAAAATAGAGTAAAAAGATATTTAAGTGTCTTCAATAAGATTATGGTCTCACAATATCAATGCCCAAGATACCCTCCAGCTGGGCCTAGGCACTGCACTAAGATTAACAACTTAAAATGTGCTAAAACCAAAATTTTACAGTAAAAGTGACCTGTAATTATTTCCAAGAACATAAAGTCTTCCACTAATATCCCTGCAAACAAGGAAGAAATGATAGTACACATGTATCTCATGTGTGTCACTGAATACAACTAGGAGGGGCAGGAGTAGGTAGCTGCACATCCTACCCTCCTGTATGATCACTTTCCAAAAGATGGAACATTAAAAAGAGCTAAAGAAAAAAAAAATCCCTAAGGCACCACCTTGTTGAGGCAGGAAATAGCAAACAGGTATGAATGAAAGAATTTTGATAAAAACATCTGAAACTTTAAAAATGAAAATCAATCAAACCTTAAAAAATATTTTAGAATACAAAAATCCTTTACATTAAACATGTCATCCATGTGTGACTTTCAGTGAAGATTGGTTTACTTTTGAGAACAAATTTCCAAGAAGAGTTCAAATCTATAAAACTGCCTGTGGTGGACTGTCTACAGTGGATTCTGGAAGATATGGCTGCTGGTACTGGTGACTGGAAAATCTTCACCTCCTTCAAGAACTTCCATTTTGACAACTGCATGTAACAAAGATGCAGCCACAGGCTGCTTAGTAATCCTTCAGTTTCAATTACTATATCAAGTGACTCATGAGAAAATGTTTGGAAGTGCTTTGACAGATTTCTAAATACTAGCTCTTCTATTCCACCTGCCTTTAACAATTATTCACTAAGTGCTTGTCAGAGTATATTTTCAGGGAACATTCAGTGATAGCTCAGCTTGAAAGGGTGAGAAGACTCATAAAGATCTTTAAGTCAACTGCACTGTATCTAGACAGTCATCTCTGTAAATCTAATTGTGTGCTTCATTTTGAGCGGGGTCTAGCGCATATAGTGCAGTCAAAGTGGGGATGAAAACATGAGGGTATGATAAACATAGTAATCTCCCCAAAGCAGTGATCCCAAACTAGGAATAAATTATCCCACTGGGGTAATTCTACGTTTTGAGTGGGACAATTGGGTACTATGTAAAAATTCTAAAAAAGTACAGAAAATTCATAAATGAACAGCATGGCAACACTGGTACTGGCTGTATGCAATGCTATTTTAACAGCATGGTACAGCTGAAGACTGGCTAGACTTCCCATGCTCTAAAATGTTGTCAACAAGTTCCCCATAGTTCAAGAAATAAACTTTTCAAGACATCAAGTGTATCGTTGATCACTAGGAGAAATATCCTGAAAGCTTCAAAAAAGCATGTAGCCTCCAGACGTAAATGCTGTGATTTTAGACTTATTCATAACATGCATCAAGTTGCAAGTTGTAGTGTGCCTATTGAAATTTTCCAATGCTGAAAAACTATAAATCTTCCTAGGAATACCATCAAAACGTGACATTTGATTGTGGTAAGCAGAGTATTTGCGGTGCTTTTAAAAATATTACCATCTACTGCATATGGAGATCCTTACCTCTGCTTATCTCAGAAAGCCACCAATGACGTCTCCAGACCTGAGCTAACCTAATTGCAATGTTTCCAACCGTGATGATGATACCTCTGTTGCTAATGTTGTAACTGCTACCGCATAACGAACACACTGCATCACATGTAATTAAGGTGAACTGCTACAAATGCTGCATCTGGTACTGCATAATAAACAAACAGCATCTCATATTAAACGAGGTAAATACATCTCTTTGATAACAGGATTGGACTGTTATATTTACGAAATATGTGGAATAATTTAACATAAATGCAACTTCAATCCCTCAAAGACATCATGGATCATGCTTCATTTTTCATGAACTATTCCAGTCTGCCTTCTCCTATCTTACAATTTAATACACTTTCTATTTCATTCCTTACTTATGCTTTGCGGTAATGTGTTGGGAGCAGCTAATTCTTTCGTGTTCTGAATTTTTTGTTACTAGTCACAAATTTACCTGTTCATCTGTGATAAGAGTCTGCAGATGACTTAGAGAGAGAGAGAGAAAGAGAGAGAGAGAGAGAGGGGGTTTCTACTTCTGTATTCCCCGTTTGTCATAGAATGTGACTAAAGGTGGGAGCGTGGAACTGGAACACCCTTCTTGTATTTCAATTTCTAAAAGAAGGAACAGAAGGAGCCAAGCAGGAAGTGCTCATCCTCCTTGCAGGTTCATGTTGGGGTATCTAAATGTGTGTGTATGTAACCAAGATAAGAGAGGAGAGATTAGGCGGTATGTTTATGGAAAGATTGAAACAAATCTTAAGAGTAAAGAGGAAGAACTTGTTTGGAAATGTTTTTGAGTAAAGTCAGGGGTTGGTGAGAAGACAAGAGCAAAGGAAGAAGTAGCACTTCTGAAGCAGGAGTTAAGAGAGTGGGTGATAAGAGTGTAAGGATGTAAATTTTAGATTTCTTCACCCCCTGGTGCTCCTCGTACTAAGTCAGGGGTTGGTGAAAAGACGAGCTCAGGAAGGAATAGTACTACTCCTGAAGCAGGAGTTGAAGGAGTGTGTGATACAGTGTAAGGAATAAAAGTCTAGATTCCTTCAACCCCTGATGCTCCTCTCACTAATCCTATGTCCCTCCCCAAAATTTCTTTTCAGACTGTCCAAAAAGCACTTCTCTCTCTGGGTACATGCAAGGACTATGGTCCTGATGGCATCCATCCCCATGTACTGAAAGTGTGTGCCTCTGAACTTGTATGTATTTGCTTGTTTGTTCCGTTAGTTTAAAAAAAAAAATTCCTTCTTCTTAGAAGCATGCCTTGATACATACCATCACAAAGAAGGGTAATCATTCTGACCCCTCTAACTATCATCCAACTGTTGTGATATTTACCATTTCCAGTCTCTGAATCCCATCTCAACTTCCATATCCTTAGACATATCCAAAGCTTGACTGTGGCATTGAGGAGGATGTGGAGTGAGCATTTTGAAGAACTATTAAATGTGTCTGATAATACAATGGCACATGTGGAGTGTTTTGGTTGGGGTGGTATGCAAAGTGAAGTGTCATAGAGAGTAGTATGGTGAAAAGAAGAGAGGTAGTGAAAGCCTTGCTTGAGATGAAACGTATCAACACGGTTGGAGCGAATGGTGCTGCAGTTGAATTTATCAGTAAAGGGGGATGACTGTGTTGTTCACTGGTTGGTAAAGATTTTCAGTGTTTGTATGGACCACGGTGAGGTGCCTGATGATTAGCAGAATGCATGTATAATGCCACTGCAAAGGGGATAAAAATGAGTGTTCAAATTACAGACACATAAATTTGTTGAATATACCTATTAAGTGTTATGGAAGGGTATTGATTGTGAGGGTGAAGTCACCAGATTAGGGAGGAGCAGTGAGATTTCAAAAAGTGGTACAGGATGTGTGGATCAGGTGTTTACTTTAAGGAATGTGTGAAAAATAATTAAGAGAAAGAGATGGATTTGTATGACATTTAGGAATCTGGAGAAAGTATATGATTAGGCTGACAGAGAAGCCTTGTGGAAGGTCTTCATAATATACAGTGTGGGAGGAAAGCTGCTAGAAGCAGTGAGAAGTTTTTTCAAGGGTATATGGCATGTGTACAAGTAAGTAAAGAAAATAAATAGTTCCAAGAGAAGGTTGGTCTGTGGCAGGAGTGTGTGATGTCACCATGGTTAATCAGTTTGTTTATGGATGGAGTGGTGAGGGAGGTAAGTGCAAGAGTCTTGGAGATAGGCGTGAGCATGCAGAGTGTGGGGGATGAAAGGGCCTGGGAAGTGAGTCAGTTGTTGTTTGCTGATGATACAGCACTGGCGGCAGATTCCAGTAAACTGCATAAGTTGGTGAGAGAGTTTGGAAATGTGTATGAAAGGATGAAGTTGAGAATAAATGTGAAATAAAGCAAGATTATCAGGTTTAGCATGAGTTTGAATGGAGAAAAATTTGAAGTGGGAGTGGGCATGGCAGTGAATGAAACCATGGAAGCTTCTGGGAGTGCTAAAGAAAGTGTGGGAAGAATGTTATCTGGGAAAGCATAAATGGGTATGTTTAAAAGAAATAGTAGTTCCAAAAATATTACAAGGATGTGAGGCATGTATATAGATAAGGCTGTGCAGAGGAGGGTGGATGTGTTGGAAATGAAATGTATGAGGACAATATCTGTCGTGAGGTGGTTTGATCGAGTAAGTAATGAATGGATAAAAGACATGGTAATAAAAAGAGTGTGGTCGAGAAAGCTGAAGAGGGTGTGCTGAAATAGTATGGACAAATGGAAGGAATGAGAGAGAAAATGTTGGCAAAGAGGATATATGTGTCATAAGTGAAGGGAATATGGAGAACAGTTAGATGGAGTTGGAGATGGAAGGATGGCACAATGAAGATTTTGAGCGATTGGTCCGTGAACATGCAGGAAGGTCAAAGGAGTGCACAGGACAGAGTGAACTGGAACAATGTGGTACACTGGGTTCAACATACTGTCATTGGATCCATGCTAAACCATGGAAAGGTCTGTGGGGCCTGGTTGTGGATAGGGAGCTATGGTCTCGGTGCACCACACATTACTGCTAGAAAAAGTTAGTGTGTGGATGCGGTTATTCTTAATCTGTTCCTGGCACCACCTTGCTAACGCAGGAAACGGCAAGCAAGTACGAAAAAAATTACTAATAAACATCAGAAAGCTGCTGCACTACTAACAACCACAGACTTTACATGTTTGCAAGACTAAATATTGACAGAATACACACTTAAAACTAGAGCTAAATATTTCTCAGCTTTAATGTGATTAGCATCAATCTGATATTCTTAGTTTGTGTCAGGTATATATTTGCCAAGTTTTAATATTCTTATCTTCAATAGCATTCTGTAGACCTATACAAACCTCAACAACTGATATGTCAAAAACATTACCTCAGCCTTTGGAAAGGAAAACTTGAGTAACATCACCTTACACCCCAAAAAAATTCCACACCCCAGGCACTTTTCACACTAACACAAGAAACTCTGCCATCCAGTCTCTGGCTCAACCATCTGTCATATTCTCTACTATAATGTAAATTATAGTTGATGATACAAACACACACCCAACGTCTAGAAGCAGACTTCTACACAATGAAGCTAATGCTTTTTCATGTAATGGTTTTCACCAACAAAAACACTCGACTGGGGTCATAACATACAATGCTTTCTGAAGCAAACTTCCAACCACCAGAGTTTATGCATTTTAGACATGAATCATAATTCTGAAAGACAAGATCATATTCACCAGTAAATTAGATATTCCTGGAGACAACTTGCATTTCAAGGCCCTCAAATTATGGGGAGTAAATGCTAAGAGCATAAAAAAGGAAGTAAAAACATTACATACAAATATTACTGTTTGCAGACACTATTCATTTCTGAGGAATTGAATTACAAGCAATACTGACTTGGAAGATAGGTCCTAAGGTTGTACAATGTGAGAATAGAAAAAAATTTCAAAAGTGCAGTATAGTGGTTGTGCTTGACATCAAAGAGCCAAGATGTGACCTAATCTTGGATGGCCAGCTAAGGGGATAAAGCTATGAGAACTAGCACACCTGTGGGACATCTTCATTGACATAAGAAGGAAATTTGCATGAATTTGATGATGAATGTGATTGCTTCACCTATGCATGATATTTAACTTTGCAAAAATGTTTACAAAAGATTAAAGAAAAAGCTCAGAAAAGCAGCACATTAAACTATATCAAATATATTTTCCTTCATTTAATAACTTATACATATAGTAGTACAGTAACTACTTTCATCCTTGAAGTTTTCCACGTAAACCAAGAATAAACTAAAAATCCAAAGCTAATGTAACAATATAAATACAGCTGAGTGTGCTAAAACCTCCTGTAGCTATACAAAAATTATGAAAGCCTCATGATTGAGAAGCAAATAGTGAACATCTCTGATCTACACAGAAATTTTCACTAAACCCACTATGTGGCTCCAGTGCCACATATCATTTAACTTTCCTAATGCATTAGCTTGAAATCATTTCTCATTGGCTTACAATGCATTATGCCCCTAATTGGCATTCCACTAAAATATTTCTGATTACTTGTAAAAGTGAGTAACTGAAATATATCACAACAATAACTAGTTTCCACTCGTACTAGAGGGGAGGCACCATGGTCATACGTGTCTTTTGGTTCCCCTCAAGCCACAAATACCTTTCCACACTCCACAACTCTAAAATCCAGATGTCACTCTCACTGGTTCATCACATACCAGTATCATGCTTAACAGGTGTCCACATTTACCACTCGCCCTCTCCGTTGGCCCTCTGGAAGACGTAATCCTTCCCTTTGAGGTTCATGATACCATCCTTCAGGGTAAACTTCCATTTATTCCTTACTCGGGTAATCTGCCAATATCAAGGGTTTAAATGAACACAAGGATATCAAAATACAAATAACTGCTATTAAAGACAAAACAAAAGGTCAAAAGAAGCTCATAATGCTTCCCCTTGCCAACAGTTAAAAAATAAATGAAGAAAGAATAATGACCAGTTAAAAAATAAATGAAGAAAGAATAATGACACAATCTTTGCACAATGTAATCATTAATTACTGGCTTTAGTAACCCCAAACAATACCTCAACCCCAGATTCATATTCACAATGAAAAACAGTTCTTACACGCAAGGTTTTCAAGCAAATCTATTACCTTCTGAAAGATACCAAAAATTACAGCACACAGTTCATGGTCATTTTTAGCCCAAAAGACTTCTTCCTTTAAAAACTGTACTATAACATAATGAAACACTTCTGTATGTGAAAAAGTATCAGAAAATATCTCACAACGCTTCTCCTCACCGAAACATACACGATAAAAACA
>JAUUDW010034227.1:270-17032 GCA_032361385.1 Panulirus guttatus
AGAGAGAGAGAGAGAGAGAGAGAGAGAGAGAGAGGGGGGATCGAGTGAGAAATTGTATTAGGGTCAATGAAGATTGCTGGATCGGGTTGTGGTGTTCATGTATCAGTGGGATTCTCTTGTAGATCAAGTCGCTTCGGTCTGATGTTGGCACGATGTCACTGTAAGGTAGGTACTGTTGGAGATCATGAGCGTCCAGGGTGGTGTTGGGGATGACGAGGCTCTAGGGTACTGATGGGGATCATGAGTGTACAGGGTAGTGTTGGGGATGACGGCGCTACAGGGAATTGTTGGGGAACCATGAGTACACAGGGTAGTGTTGGGGATGTCGAGGAAAAAGGTTACTGATGGAGACCGTGAGCGTGGTGGTTAGTGTTGTAGATGATGGAGATCGTATGGCGACGACATGGTAGTGTCGGAGATGACCAATTCACAGGCTTTTGCTTGACATTTTACGCCCACAGAGGGTGACGACGATGGAGATCTGGCTGCATGTCGAATCTTTACTTTACGAAATTTCTACTCGGAGGCGAGTGATCCATTTGTATTCTTTAAAACTTCGTTCTCTGTGTGGAATCTCTCTTGCAAGATTTCAAAACCTTCATCAAATTTAAGAATTCCTCGAATTCATTACGTAATGTGCCCCTTCTCCCAGCGAAAATAAAAAAAGAGAGCAAGAAGAAGAAGAAAAAGAGGTGGAAGAAAAACAGCACGGGACCAATAATAGCGCCTTGTAGTACCCCCTTGCGCGCCACGCATGGAAGAATTATCACATCATACAGTATAATCTCTCTCGTGCTGTCCATCACTATTACTGCTCTTCATTACAAACATCAACACACGACCCTGCCACCACCTCATTCCCAGGGGACCTCGCTCCTCAGGGTCGTCCCTCCCACGCCCCCTGCCTCACAAAGGAACGTGACCCTTGAGGGAACGATTCGTAAAGGAGGGTATTGTTAATTCCCGGAACAAGGCTGTTGGGTAATGTTAACGCGAGGTTACACTCCAGGAAGCTGGCCACTTGGCTCGTTATGGCCACTCGCCCAGCAAACTTGGAAATGATAATTACGGAGACGTATTAAAAAGAAGCCTGGCTTCGACACGTTTGTCCATAGATGATCTCTCAGAGCTCGCGTGGCTCCAAGCCCGGGATAAAAGCCTTGATGCTTTTAACCCTTAAGGCAGCAGAGTGGAAGGGTTATTTTGGCAATGGGGTCATGGGCTTTATGAGACACTTGTTAAAGCTAAGTTGATTAGCCCGAGTGCAGCACGCCTGATGAAAAATGGGTCTGAGTCTGATCAACTAAAATCTACCGTGTGAAACGCACGCTGGCGGGTTCCTATCTCTACGATCTCTTAAAGTCTTCCTTCAAACCTTGTGTTTTCTTGCCTTTGTACTGCCACCCTCTGTCTCTGGTACAGACACCCCCTATCTCTCGCACCATCGCGCTCAGTCTCTCACACTCAGACATTACCTTCCATGCTGATACCCTCTCTTACATACTCTGCCTCTCATAATGAGACCCTCTCTTTTGTACATCCTCTTTCTCTCATACAAACACCCTCTCTATCTCTCTGGAATGGACACTCTCTCTCATACTGACAGCTTCTACCTCCCTGTACTGATACCGTCTATCTCTCAAGCTAACACCCCTTTTACCTATCTCTCGACTGACAACTCGCGACAGCTCTCTCCCTCTGTAATATCTTGACATAAGTCTTAACACTTCACAGTCACTCTTCTGTTTCTTCTGAGATTCGTAAATTTCTGACTAACAAATACCGTGTTTTTCACGTCTAAACCTTATAAATTTTTTCTTTTTTGCTTCCTGACCTCACAACCTCTCCTCTGATCATAATTTTGTTCCTTCAATCTGCCGCTCTCTTTCATCTAACCTTTCCCAGTACCCTTTAGTCATTCTAATGAATACCAGCTCCAAAAAACGATTAATCATTTTTGCTTGGCAATGCGCTTATCACATCCCACGCTCAACCTTCATCCTCATCGACCTCAGGTCGTCGTCCTAGTCTCGTGTAGATCGTCGTCATTCACCGTATGTCCGTCTGCCTCAAGCTAACAGTAATTCTTTTCCAGTCTGGAGGAATTTAGCTTTCATAAATCCATGAACTTTCGACCAGTGGGGAGATCTAAGGAGATGCCTCATTTAGAATTCACACTGTCGATCGGTTTCCATTCGTGAGTCGTGTTTTCGAACCACGTTCCGACCTGAGAAGCTCCTCTGGAACTGCAGGATGTCCAGGAAGTATGGGGGGATTAAGTTCGGCATCTTCACGACTCGCTACCCTTGACATGGAGGAACTCGTCTGGAAACAATGAAGTCTCAATGGACTTTCCTAGTCTCGGGCGTATCTCGTGCAAATGGAGGCGGTTGGGATCATCTCAAACATAACTCATTCGCATCTTTTCTCTGTCCATTTTCTTCTTTCTTTCAGGTACAAGGATTTCTGTCAAAGAAAATGGCAGTATTTGTATATATAAGAAGAAAAAGGATAATGTGAAGACAGACTCCTTCGTCACGAGGAAAATGTGAAGACAGATTCTTTAAAGAAGAAAACGTAAAGACAGATTCCTTCGTCAGAAAATCTTGAGAAATCTTTCTTGTTGCTTGTGTATCAAGAACCGCTTACCTTTTCACTGTCTAAGCCTTTGACGAACTTACTTCGTTTCGTCCTAATACAGATGTGGCCCTTAAGTCTAATCATCAGAATCTGAATTCTGAAAGATCTATGAAAGAAAAGATTCTAATAATGAGACCCTCTGCTATTCGAGATTATTGTCCCTCAGTCTCCTTTGCTTGAATTACTAACCTGGTCATCTTGATAGATCCTCTGGGTCTTCTGCGGATCTCTTCTTGGATCATGTGCAAGAATTCCTTTTGGATTTTCTTTTGGATCTTCGGATTTTCTAGTGGATATCCTCGTTAATTCTCAACTGGATCTCCTGGATCTTCCATAAAATCTCCTTTGAGATCCTCCACTGGACCTGCTGACACATGATCCACTATGCCTTCTTCAGTAACTTTTTCCAGGCCTTTCGGCTGGATGTCCTGCGCAAGAACTCCTGCTGGATCGTCTCCTGGATCTTCCACTGGATCTCTAGGGAACTCTTCGCTGCATCTCTCCTCGGATCTTTGACTGGCTGTGTTTCTGGAACTCCTTGCTGGATCTTCGCCTCGATCTCTGGACGGGGGTGTTTCCCTTTGGCTCTCCTGCTAGAGCCCTTCCTGGATCCTCTAACACCTCTCTGCCTAGATCCTTGGACGGGTCTTCCCATAGGCTCTCCTGCAGGAATCCCTCATGAATCTTTTAAATGCTCTTCGCCTTACTCTTTGGACGGGGGCCTACACTTAGGATCTTCCGGTGGATCACTCCCAGGATCTTCCATTGTACCTCTTCCTGGATCTCACGGACAACAAATGGTCTTGGGGATCCAGGCCTTATCTGCCGCGCCATCAACATACATCTCTTCGCTCGAGGAATACTGAGACGTTAGGTCCTCTCTCTTGTTTCATACACTTCTTCTTCTCTCGCCCTCTCTTCATCAAGCCTTTTTTCCTTCACCTAATTTCCTTTCTTCTTATTCCACCCTTGGCATCCTCTTTCACAATAATTCTTATCCTTTTGCATCTGATTCTTAATCATACTCTTGTCCACTTTTTCATTTCTTTTTTTCTCAGTTCTTTTCTTTACCATTTTCTTCGTTATTGTTTTATTCTTATTTTTACTTTTCTTCATCCTCCTCCTCACCTTCCTCGTCAGAGTCTTCGTCATCTCCAACAGCATTCCTTTATGTTTTGTATTTTGAATTATCTATCGTCACCACCTCCACTATCACCATCCTCCTCATCACTAACCTCATCATATCATTATCACAGTCTCCATCATTATATTATCATCTTTCTCTTCCTTTTCGCACTCCGCCTTTCACTCTGTCCACTCCTTTTATCTAAAAAATTTTGTGAGTATAATCTTTAACCTCTCTCTCTCAAAGATCACTTTACTTTCTCTTCTTCTAATCCATCATAGTCCAGGCTTAATGTTATCAGATTAAAATTCCACGAGCTGTGTCGACACAGACATTTGCAGGTCTATTGTTACGGTGACAGTGACAAATTTTCAGTGCCAGTCGAATTATCGTCATGAGAGAGAGAGGAAAACGGGGCACACGAGAGAGAGAGAGAGAGAGAGAGAGAGAGAGTTTTCTTCCTTGTATAATAATCTATCCAAAGGGAAGTAGAACAATATTTCCTACTTTAAGCAATGCTGTAAAAAGTAAATATTTCCATCAGTAGTGTCATGGTTTATGACCTATAGCCCTAATATTTACAGAGTTTTCTCGGTTATTGTGGATGGTTCTCTAGATTATTGGTGATGGTTCTCTAGATTATTGGTGATGGTTCTCTAGATTATTGTGGAGAGTGTTCTGTATCATTGTACAGGTATTCTTTAGATTATTGTCGAAGGTACTCTAGATTATTGTGGAGATCTTCCATAGACTGTCATAAAAATGAGTTTCCTAGATTACTGTAGAGGTTACTCTAGAATATTGTTTTAGATTATTGCTGCGAGTACTTTGAATTATCATGGAAATGTTCCTTAGATCATTATGGAGTTTACTCTCTATCATTGTGGGTTATTCTAGTTGATCATTAAGGGTTCTTTGGCAGATTATCTTTGAAATTACACTGTAACAATTTTGGCCAGTGTCCCTGGTGTGTGTGAGGAGCCTCACCAGGTGTGTGAGAACCCTTCAGGAGCTACCGCCTGCAGGATGAGCATGGGGCGCGCTATGAATATACCGGGATGACAGGCACAAATCAAAATCAGTGTGATGAGAGTGGGGTGACCTGCCCCCTTCTGTTCCTTGACACCTGCCCGTCACCAATGCCGACAGGCTCATCTTGACACCCTGGCACGTCACTGGGCGGCATACCTGCCTTAACATCGATCCATCACCTTAGTGTGTGATAAGCTACATACACAGCCTTCCCTACTAATTCGGCTGGTGGCACTTCCCCCAATAACTTGCTTGTTGGCACCTTACCTACGCCCTACCACTCTTTATCGCCGACAGCCTTCTCGTCTTAACCACCAGCATCACTTCCCTTGCTGGCATCTCCTTCCATCAACCATTGGTACCTTACCAACTCGGTCACCGTCTGTCTCATCATAACAATCCTGCAACCCTACACACATCCTGACCCTTGTTATCGATGGCACCACTACCTAAACCCTCCATTAAGGCACATCCTTCACCACTTGAGTGAGCTGCATCCACACCTATAAATCTCCAGCTGCATCCATGCATATAAATCTCCTTCAAATCTCTCCCATCCGCACCTCCACCAAGAAACAAGACCTTCAGGAGTGCACTCCGACACCAGCATCTATCCACCTCCATTCAGACTAACCTCTCCTTCCACCTGCCCTTCGTCAGGAGATCACCAACCCGGGACTCCTTCCTGCCCCGTCAGAGCGACGAGACCCTTAACAAATAGGTCCCCTTCTCCGTTCCATTCTCCTATGAGAGGCCTCAGTCCCACCCGCACCATCCTTTCATGATGTCTCAAGCGTCATCTGAGGAGCGTCCCACATCATCATTCTACGCTCGTCAATGGGAGGCCGTGACCCTGGGCCCTTCTTGGAGAAGGTGTCTTCAAGGGCGTCGCGCATGACAAGGTATCACGCTCGGACATTTCAGGGACGATGGTTGAAACGACTTAGGATAACCGTACAGTGGCTTTCTCCCTCTGGATTAAATGATCCCTTACTTTTGTGCCTGACAAATATATATAATGTCCATCAATCATAAAACATTCTAATTGATGGTACGACAACCACTCTCTTCATTAATCGGCCTTTTACACAAAATCTTCCCCATCGACAGTTCTCTGAGTTCCAAGAATGATGGTCCTCCCAGTATCTACCCGACCTACCACAAACATATACACGCCATCTCCCTCCTGTGTTATGTTAATGGTCAGTGGAACGTGTCTTCCATACGACGATGGGCTCCTATTTGTATCTACGAGGCAATTTTTTTCTTCTCAACCATTTGACATACCAAGTTGACGTGAGGGACACGAAATTCTTCCGTCGGCTGTCCAGCGGGTTTGAGTGTGGGTGATGTCATCCAACTCCTGAAGTCTGACTCGTGTGCAGTGTACACTATGGTTGAGAGTGAGGTGCTCCATGCATAGTAAAATGGTTCAGCACATGTCACCCAAGTTCGTCAGATGATGGTACTAGCTTCCCTCATACTTCACCACAAGGTTCCTTACCCAACAACTTACTCATCTATACAGCTAGTAATCCGTCTAACCTGTCATAGATCATCCTGCCCAACCACATATCCACCCACTCAACAACATATCCCCTTTAACCTTCCACCGTAACCATACACTTCCCAACTCTACCGTAAGTCTCAGCTACCCACCTCCTTTACCAGTCCCTGCAGGCCTCTGGCGAGCCCCCCTGCCGCCATAGCCTCATACCCATATTGGGTGTCCACCACAGGAAGCTAACGGGACTATACAACCCGCTTAACGACGCCCCCGTTACTGTCCGAGAGGCTCCCTACCGGAGATCCGCATCCTCAACGCCCTCGCTTACTGCCATTAAGATTTCCTGGCTACTTTGTCGTGTGTCCTGAGCAAGGAGCGAGAGGTACAGTTAACGGAGCGTGTGACGAGCTTTGTTGAGCATGGTGGCGGACAAGGATAGTCGAGGGCAGCGTGCCAAACAGCCTCCAGCTAATCGTCCATCTCTGACACACCGGGCGATGATGCTCCCCCCCCGGTACACCGTCATCTGGGCCTGACGTCCGGCTCCTGCACCCGGGAGGCTGGCCTTCCCTAGAGTGGTCCAGCACTGGGAAGTTGGTCTTCCCTGGAGTGGTCTAGCACCCGAGAGGCTGACCTTCATTTGACTGGTCCAGCACCCGAGAGCTTGGCCGTCCCTGGCATGCTGGTCCAGATCTCCAAGAGCAGGGGGATCCCTCAGGGTATCTTTTATGAGGATGAGGATGCATGAGGTCCCCATCTTTATGTCCTGTGAGACACCACAGGTGAGGGACTGGAAGGTGGAGGTGCCGTGGCCCTTCTGAAGCGTTCATTTTGGTGCCAGTTGCTGAGGAAGGCTTCAAGCCATGGAATTTGGCTTCTCACTCTTCAAGGTTTGATTGCTTGATTGAGGGTTGAAGTACGGTTGGTGGTCAATGAAGATGAAAGACTCAGTGATTCCGATGAATAAAGCCTGAAAAACTGCCGCATCAGAAAGCGGCTGAGGAGAGGGTCTTCATACTATCACCAAACTGATAAAAGTCTATATAACTAACTACTTCCATGTCAGCCTAATTGCATAAAGAACTTTCACATAATGATCTGGCAACTGAAGTGTTGGCATTTTGTGAACTTCGGTATTAGGGAGATGTATGAAGTGGAGGCTTTTGGTTGGCTGAGGAAAGTACTTATTGATGGAGCAGAGTGGTCGAGTTCTAATTTCTTTTTCTTTTACTTTCTTCTTTCACCCGAGATGGCCTTGACTGGGGCATGTTTTACCCGTGCCATGTCGGTGCATATGAACGCGCGCTTTCATAGAACACATAATTCCCCTTCAACAGCAAGGACTCGAACCTCATACCATATGCGTGGTAGCTCGGTACGCTGACCGCTCGGCTGAGTGTTTCAGGTGCTGTAGATTGGTAGAGGAATAGGATTTCCTCGTAAAACGTATTTCGAGAGTGACTGTTACAAAAGGCCCTCTGAAATGTTAACGTTTTCTGTGGTAGAGGACTTGGTCTTCTTGCTCCATTACTCTTCCACTGCTGGGTGTGATCCAGACCACTTCATCTGGGCAGAGCCTTACAGGTTTCTCGGTGTATGTGTGTGGACACTGACGGTAGTGTGGGGAGAGTGGAACTGACATGGGGACACTAAAGGTGGATTGAGAACAGTGGAAGTGAACCGGGGAACGGGACAGGTAGTGTGGGAAAGATGGAGATGGATCGTGCTGGAAGAGTGGACGTGACCTGGGAATAGTGTGGGCAGTGTGGGGACAGTGAAGACAGTATGGGGACAGTGGAGACAGCGTGGGGACAGTGTAGGTAGTTTGGGGACAGTGTAAGCAATGTGGAGACAGTGGAGACAGTATGGGGACAGTGGAGACAGCGTGGGGACAGTGGAGACAACGTGGGGACAGTGTAGGCAGTGTGGTGACAGTGGAGACAGTACGGGGACAGTGGAGACAGCGTGGAGACAGTGTAGGTAGTTTGGGGACAGTGTAGGCAGTGTGGGGACAGTGGAGACAGTATGGGGACAGTGGATAAAGTGTGGGGACAGTATAGGCAGTGTAGTGACAGAGAAAACAGTGTGGGGACAGTGAAGGTGGTGTGGGAACAGTGGAGGTGTCACTGGGACAGTGGAGGTGGTGAGAGGGCAGTGGAAGAGATGAAGTAACCTGACGATAGTGAAGATGGCATTCGTACAGTAACGATGGCGTGGGAATACCTCAAGTGACGAAGTAACCTGGGGATAGTGAAGGTGGCATGTGGACAGTGACAGTAGTGTGGTGAGAATGAAGATGGCGTGGGAACAGTGGGGGTGTGGAAGACAGCGGAAGTGATGTGGGAACGGTAGCAGTGATCTGGGGATAGCGGAAGTAGTGCGGGGGCGGGAGTGAAGGTGACCTAGGGACAGGGAAGTGGTGTGTGGACAGTACAGGTGACCTGAGGACGGGGAGGTGGCGCGAAGACAGTCAAGGTGACTTGGAACAGGGAAGATAGCCTGGGGACAAATTAAGGTACCCAAGGGACAGTGAAAGTGACTTGGGAAAGTAAAGGTCATCTAAAAACGGTGAAAGTGATCTGGGATAGTGAAGGTGGCGTGGGTATAATGGCTGTTTCCTGGAGACAATAAAGGTGGTCAAGAGACACTTGAGGTGATCTGGAGACAGTGAAGGTGACCTAGTGACAGTAAAGTTAATATTGGGTTAGTGGGGGAGGTGTTTGGGTAGTGAGTGTAACCTGGGGACAGTGAAGGTGACATATGGACAGTGACGGTGGTGTGGGGACAGTGGAAGTCATGTTAGGTCAGTGGAAGAACAATAAACTTAACTGTCCATGATCAGATTATTTACAATCGCAATTGTGGTAGAAAGAGGATAGTGAAGTAGAAGGCGAAGTATGAGAAATGTGGAGGTGGTCTGGGGAGAGTGGAGGTGAAGTGGAGCAAGCGTATGTGGTGTGTGGGAAGTGGAAGTGATGTGAGGACGGTGTAGATGGTGTGGCGACAGTGTAGGTGATGTGTGGAGAGCTAAGATGGAGTGAGGACTGTGGAGGTGACCGGAGAGAGTGGGGGAGGCGTGTGGGCAGTGGAGGTGACCAAGGGATGGCAGGGGGTGGCGTGGGGAAAGCGGAGGATGGGAGGAGTCGTGGTAGTGGTCAGCCTTCAGGAGGTCAAGTGGGCCGGCAGTTGCCCGCCTCCCCATCATAACTGTGCCTCCACCTGGCCGCTACACTCGCTCCTCGACCTTCTTCCCTCAAGTATCTACGGCGACTTACTTACTGAGGGTTGATGGACACTTCCTTAAGCCCTTCCATGATGGGACGAATTAAGGTGCCGTAGGAACGGAAACTTAGCCTCTTTGGCACGACGGAGAGCCATCGTACCCTAGAGTCGTACAGTACTACTCAAGGATCGTAGCTTCGTGCTCAAAGATCGCATCGTCGTCCTCATGGAATCTTAGAATGTCAGTGAGAGGCAAGGGAAGCTCCACGTCTCGTGGTGTCGGGGGCGGCGGACGGGAAGAGCGGCTGGCTGGGGGGATGGACGAGCTCCGTTATAGGCTCTGGAGCTGGCAGGCCGCCAGCACCAGAGCCAGGCCAGTCCAGGCCGGACAAGCTCCTCGATAACGACCCTTCATAACTACCGCCACAAAGGTCACTGTCGTCGACACCTTGCTCAGGTCTCGAGAACGTGGAACCAATTGACTATAACCCCTGTGCTTACCTCACTGTGGACTTAACATTCATTATTTTCTGGAAATTGGTCATATCATGAGTCCATGAGATAATCTGACTTCCTAATGAGTGTATCAGGTAATAAAGCCGCAAGAATCACCGCCAGCGGCTAATCAGTTCATTTTAACCATCTACACTCGCCAGGCGAAGGCTGCCCGCCATCGCATCACACCGACCTGACCAAAGGAGTTGACGGTGGCCGAGCTGCAACACGGTCACCTCTCCTCCCTGCATCATGTGGGACGCTTGTGCTTCTCTTGATAAATAAAAGGCTAATGAATGTAACAAGGCTGTTACATAGGTGCGTATAGGTGATTGTAAAGTTGGCAGGGAACTTAAAGACTAAAGAATGTAGTCTTATTAATTCTAAGTCTGAGGTTACTTGCTTCACCCATGACTTTGCTTTATAACTGATGTTTAGGACGTCTATTGAAATCACTTCAGATTCATTGACAAATTGACGTTTTCACCGACTACGCCACCGTCAGCGGTAGCTTACTCTCCCTCTGTCCACATCCGCCACCTAAGATCTCTTTATAACCACCTAAAGAGATACCTGAGCAAGTGTTTTACAGGAAATTCCAGCCACAGTCATATCTATAGCCCAAAAAACGGTCATATATTTACGAAGAGCTGAAGAGGAAATTTCTTAAGAACTGCTGTCGACTTTTGTGTATAAATTTACGAGCGGCAGGTGTTAGGCCGCGTATGTTGACACAGGCAAGAGGCTCTTGAGATAGCGATTTCCAGGCCATGTTGACCGCTCGGCCGGAGTAGGTGCTGGTGTGGCTGCTTCACACTCCTCGGCCAGCAGGAACCGTGCCATCCACTCTCCTCGACCAGTAGGAACCATACCCGTTCCAGACGACAACAGCACGGCAACCGTTGCCTCCAGGTCCAGGTGTACCTCATCTAAACAGATAAATCAAATGGGTAGAAAATGAATTATCTATTGTCTAAACGAGAGCTTACCCTCTCGTAGAAATGCAAAAGGTTCGTCTCGCATGGCTCTCTTTCCTTGAAGCCGTGCTGTCTCTCACTTAGGTAGTTTCTCCTCTGTGGGAAGTTGTCCAATTGCTTTCTGATTATCTTTTCCAGCACCTTACGGTACCACATTCCCTTAGTGCTCCAACTTTGCAGAGCGAAATCTGAAACAGCATCTCAAATAATCTGTCAAGTGAATATGCAACACATCTTTGGCACATATGAAGAAATTTCATCATGGCCGTGAGCGTTATATGGGTCGAGACCCTTTAGTATTTTGTTTACGTTTTCTCTAAATACGTCACTGCTTTCGAATACATCCTCAATATCCAATCCAACTGCGATGGGGCTGAAGTATCTTTCACTGTGAAAACGTTTTTAAATTGTCATTTTCTTCCTCCCATATCCTTACATTACTGTCTATATCTCTTCCCTCTGAATCCCTTACCTGATTCCTTATGTCTCTGTTTCAGTACCCCTAAGACTTCTCTTTCACCGCATCAGTCTTTATGCTGTGGGTCTATTCAACAGTCCCAGAACTGCTCCTGCTCCCCTCCCCTTCCCCGCCCACTACCACTGATGGTCTTTGTGCCCTGTATTGCGGTTATTTTCTTTTGTTGAACCGTCTCTAGGAGATCCAGTAAAGATTCTTCTAACTCTTTTTTTCCTTTTCAGTCATTGCCTCTTCTTTCCCCTTATTATATTTCTGCTGAATCCCCTCAACAAGGTACAATTGCATGCCATTTGACTAGTCTTCAAATTGCTAGCATCGCCTCCCATCTGATGACACTTTTCAGATTCCATGATCTGATTTCTTACTTAATCTCGTCCTTCAAGTGTGTTAACCACAACTGATTTTCTGTTTCATTGGCGTCTATTCATTTCTACCTTCTTTGTGGTTCCTGTCAACTCTATTTCTTCCTCTACACTCCTTCCTTTGGATTTTACCAAAGTTGACCGCTCATGGTATCCTCTTCTGTATGAATCCTTATCTAGATTGGAAATCAAACAAGAGACAACAAATGATTTTTCCTAGCTTGGCTATGGATGTATGATAACTGGCACAGCCTAGCCTGGACTGATGGCATGATTTAGATTTTCATGCCTTGGTTTGCGATCCCCTGTTTACCTGGTTCGTGCACTTCTTAAGGTCTTGAACTGTTCCCCCGGTTATCTAAGATGAACAATAAGTAGACTGTCTAACCAGACCATGAAGAAATACTCATTTTCTTAGTTTACAGAACTTGGCAACACTTTCCACATTCAATTTGAATTCACTGGTCTACACACCCTAATTGTTATTTAACTGGTCCACTTGCCGGGGGTAAATATACTACAGAGACGTTTCTAGGAATAACAGTTGGTTTTCTTCTTGGCGTAAAACAAAATCCATCAAGACAAAAACATTCTCTGAAGCTGCTGGAGACATCAGCTGGCAAAATTGCCACTTAGTAATATATACTTTTCACTCTTCCATTTACTGTTCCACTCCTCTATTAAAGAATTTCCTTCGTGAACTTCTTTTACTTGCTATATGTCAGTTATTCATAATATCTTCCGGTTACAAATCGTCTACATAGACCATGATTTAAGATTTTAGTATTCTGATTTTGGCAAGAGATTCGATGTGACGTTTTCTATCTATCATGATCTAGTGTAAGTAGCCAGCAAACCTGTTGAGGGGACAATACATTCAGGAGCCAGGCCAGCATGGTGATACTGATAGTCTGCGGATTAATCTTCTTTTTTCTAATTCTTGCTACAAAAAAAGCGGGGAATTTATTGTGCACTCCTGCCCATCCCGTGGGCGGCGGCCCCCAAGGACGCCATGTTTGCCGAGGCAGCGGGAGGGGAGTTGGCGTGTGTAGAGGCCAAGTGTTGTGGCAGAGGAGGATCAACCTGTGGTGAGATCTGTGGAGGTGTGGTGATGGGAGAGTCGGGTGACTCCACACCAGTGATGGGAGAGTCAGGTGACTCCACAACAGTGATGGGAAAGTCAGGTGACTTCACACCAGTTGTGAGAGTCAGGTGACTCCACAACAGTGATGGGAGAGTCAGGTGACTTCACACCAGTTGTAGAAGAGTCAGGTGACTCCACAACAGTGATCGGAGAGTCAGGTAACTCCACAACAGTGATGGGAGAGTCAGGTGACCACACCAGTTGTGAGTCAGGTGACTCTACACCAGTTGTGGGAGTCAGGTGACTCCACAACAGTGACGAGAGAATAAGGTGACTCTACACCAGTTGTGAGAGAGTCAGGTGACTACACAATAGTGATGGTAGAGTCACGTGGCTCTGCCAGAGTGATGGAAGGGTTAGTTGACTATGATAACATGATTAGGAAATCAAGTCACTGCCAGAATAATGGGAAGGTCAGGTGACTACAAGAAAGATGAAAGGTGACTCTGAGTGATGGAAGAGTTAGCTGACCAGTAGAATGTTGGTAATGTCAGGTGACTCTGCAAGTGATGGTAATCAGGTGACTCCGTTAAAGTGGCGGAGAGTCAGGTGACTCACGCCTGTCTCATGGGGGCCTCGAGTGCAGACGAGGAACCGTGACTCTTATTTGTCTTGTGAGTGTAGTTTCATATGAATGTATGACTAGCGGAATGAAGTTCAATTCTGTGTTGGTGATGGCTGATGGGGTCGAGGGAGAGAGTTAGTGTCTGTCGAGTCATTACGGTGTAAATGTGGTTGGTTAATGTACGTATCGGAGGATCTCTCAGTATACATTGTTGAAGTATGAGGGAAGGATAGCTCTATACTCCTACGGAAGTTGGTGAATGGTTCTGAAATAGACTGGAAGGGAGGGGGTAACTGCTGTTGTATAAAACTGGGTACTGAGTATGATGAAGTGGGACTGTATTAGATGCTGAATCTTTGTAGTTGCTAGGCAAACGGTGACTGTTCTGAATGCTCTGTTGTGTGAGGTTTCTAGCTTTGTTAGATTTTGTTCTGAGAGGGTGGATAACCAATCAGGCATGGCGTAGCTTAGGGTGAAGCTGATGAATTGTGTGTAGAGGATACTGAGGAATTCTTTTTGTCCCTCGAAGCTGATTCCAGTAAGTATTCTGAAGACGTTTAGTTTGATTACTGTGTTGATGCTCGTGACGTGAGAATTAAATGATATTTGTGCTGTAAGCGATATCTACTTCAGTTGGAGTTTACCGAGTGGAAATAGTTGGTAATTCAATGTACTAGGAGAGTGCAAGGTTGGCCCAAGTTTGTCGCAGGTTCAGAGGGTGACGATGGATTTCTGTGGGAATGCACACTCTCTGTTTGAAGCATGCCAGTGTTGCAACTGCGCGGTGTAAGGTTGCATGTTTATTGCTGCTCGTGCAGTGATAGTGTGTTGTGTGTATTGTGTGAGTGCAGCTGCATATGAGAAGACTTTCACACAGGTTTGCGGCGGATGGAAGGAGGTCATAGAAGAGATTAAAGAAGGTTGAAATAGGAACTGCTCTCCTGAGAAATTTCAGTTTCCAAAGATTTAGAGGTGAAGTCTTTATGAATTATGGCTTGGCGGCAGGCAATAAAGTTGGCCAACTTTTCCTTCTCTCTTGCTTTTTAAGGATGTTGGTGTTGAATATCTTTTGTGTGAGAATGTACTGAGATGCGGTGTCGAATTCTTTGTTGATGTTTACTGCCACTAGTATTGTCCGGGAGAGGAGGCTCTGATTGGTCGAAGCCTTACAAAATAGGGTTGTGGTATTGGAGTGTTCGGGTTCGAAGCCGTAGTGGATAGGCATAAGTGGAAGGTTTAGGCTGATTCGACTGTGGTTAAGTTTTTTGAGGAGTTTGGATACTGATGACGGCAGTGACGCGGGGCACTAGGAGGAAGGGGAAATGGGTGAGTTCTGAGCGTCTCGGGATTGGAAAGTCAGGTAAATCTGCTGGAATGATGAGAGAGTGAAGAACCATAGAAAGGGTCACTGTGACAGCGTTGTGGTGTGATGGTTTGGGCAGATGAGGAGGCCGTGGTAGTGGTGATGAGTATACTGTAGTGGTGGTGGTGATGGTGGTGGTGGGGAGACTCTGTAGCAGTGATGGAGGGGGAGACTGAAAGGTGATAGTGGTGGTGAAGAGACTATATGGTAGTGATTGTCGGGAGATTGTGTGGCAGTAGTGTCGGTCGGAGCCACGCCAGGACCAACAGTAATCTAGGTACCTCTACAGCGCACCACAAAGCCTCAGTTCATAGTAATACTAACAGAAATATCCTGTTGTCCATCCCAGCAGAGGTGGACACACAACGTTCCATAATGTTCAAGAATCTGCTGCTGTTTTCATCATCGTTAAAGCCAGTGCTGCCTGGTAAGTCAAGTGTTGTTCCAAACCATTTCGTGTACCTCGAGTGCCATAGGTCATTGCGTCGTTGTTCTCATATGGTTCCAAAGGCTGCGTGAGGAGTGGGCTTGCATCACTGTAGGCGGACTGGCGCTATTCCAACACATAAAAATTCCGCATAATGAGGCGAGGTGGGTGACAGAGTCCGTGGAGCAGCGACGGACCCTGCAGTGGTTCATCATCCCGGGTCCCGCCTCAGTGAACCAAAACATCAGCAATGATATTCAGCACATGTGTCCTAGATGGATCTTTGTCATCATCACAGATTCAGTAGCTTACCTCGTAACCTTAAAGTAACTAACTACTGGTAAGATCCACGCTCTTTGCCTCTTTTTTTCCCTCTTTAATCATTCTTTGGACGTTTGCTGCGTAACTATTTTAGGTCTGCTACCTCTTGCTCACCCAATGACCCCTTCCTTTATCACATTATCATCAGGGCCAAAAGCGCTCCTCTCTTTTAGTTGATAGGGAACAAACCAAATGTAAACTTTGCTAACAAAGTAATTTCCGCACCCTGCAACATTATTTGCTTAACCGTTGTAAAATCAGTGAGTTCAGAGATGATTCTTGCAAAAAACATTACAAAATCTGTGCAAACATTTCACCCATAATGTTTTATCTCGGATACTTGAGAAATATCATAACTCTGTTTATCTTAGATAAGTCTTTTCTAATTTATCTTGATACCTAATTCCAGCATTGTTATTCAACTGTTGAAATTCACTTGCCATGTAATTTGCCAAATCATTCATTGTGTTGCCCAAACCATGTCAACACTTTTCTCACTATGTAACCTATTATGTGCTGCGATCACTGAGGCCCACCAGACCCTGAACCTTTTGTGCACTCCGTATCCTCTTTTGCGCCACCGCCCACTGGACGGGGAGGAGTTAGCAATAAACTAGCCGCAATTGCGGCAAAAATCAAAATCAATGTTTAGAGTAAAGTAAAGCATGCGAAGAGGGTGGCATTCCTCTACATTATCTTGAGTGTATCTTTTTGGTTTCACCTGTGCTTGATCTTCTGTTTCGCTTCTGGACTCTCATTCCTCCTATAGATGTATTGACTCAGTTCATTCCATAAAGAGGAGACCATTGTCATCCTTCCATCACCGTAGAGTTTTGACTCACTATTCAGGATCTTTCTTCATATCTTTTTCGACAAAACACTGTTTGTGGCTCATTCTTCTCCCTGATTACCAGAACGGCTTCCACAACTCGAGGTGTGATGATGGGATTCTTTCCTCTCTACTCTACATCTTGTTCTCATTTCTCAAGGACATATGGGGTTCTTCTGTCATTTGAAAAAAAGAAAAGAAATAGACGGTCAGAATTTTGCCTGCTTCTCATATTCCTGTCTTTCCAATTGCCTTCAGTGCTCTGAAGACTAAT
>JAUUDW010034447.1:394-17031 GCA_032361385.1 Panulirus guttatus
CGCTCCCCTGGGGTGTCTACACTCACCCCTGGGGGACGGGGGCCCTTCGGGGTGTCTGCACTCACCCCTGGGGGAAGACCATGGGATACCACCGCTGGCGTGAATGTCTCTCTGGGGGTTTTATGTATATACAGTCAGGTGTACGTAAACATTAGCGCGTATCAAGTGACCGTTGTGAGCGAGTCTCTCTCTCTCTCTCTCTCTCTCTCTCTCTCTCTCTCTCTCTCTCTCTACTACACACCACCTACATCCAGTCCACCTTATTCCTCGGGAGAAAATAGAAATATATTTAAAAACACATCCCATGTAATCCTCCGTCAGCGGGAAAAAAAAGAGAGAGAGGAGAAAAAAAAAGAGATGAAGAAAGAAAGAGATTTCACGGCTGTCTCTCCACATTCCCCGAAAAAAAAGGAAGGAAGGGAAACCCCTGGCTGTATATGCCTATACGATATGGCTATAGGCTTAGGGGATGTAGGTAAAAAATATATGAGTGAGATGTTGTTGATCTTCTTCTCTGGTTGGTTTGGCCTCCAGGAATATATTTAGTCGTAGGGGAAGAGAGAGAGAGATAGCGATCCTTAGGGCGCTGAAGATGAGGTGAATATTTAAGAATTTTTTCGGTCTGCGCTGAAGATGAGGTGAATATTTAAGAATTTTTTCGGTCTGTGAGAGGTGTTGATGTTTAGCTCCGCCGTACCTGACCTGTGTGAGAGATGAGGTGGTGGGAGTGAGTCGTCTTGGCCTGGGTAGGATTGTGAGGTCAGGGGTGCAGGATTGTGAGGGGAGGAGACAGAGTTGTGAGGGAAGGAACAGGGTATGGGGAAGAGTTAGGCCTCTGGGGTAGAGACAGATTGTGAGGGAGTTGAAGGCCATGGGACAGGTTGTGAGGGAGTTGAAGGCCATGGGACAGGTTATGAGGGAGGTATGGGCCATGGGGTAGGGGCAGGTTGTGAGGTAGTTGAAGGCCATGGGGCAGGAGGAGCAGGCTGTGGATACCAGTGATGAATACTGCTATACCGTATCTATAAGATGCTTCATACACGAGTGTGCCAGTTAGACAGCTATGTCAGGTGTGTGTGAGTGAGGCGACGAAGGATACCTGTTATCTGGCGCCAGCGAGAGATTTTAGGTACAGATAGACAGTTGATGTGCAGTTGAGATTTAGGTTCCTGGCTTATCTTATCTGAGGTATACGTCCCTGGCTTATCTAGACTGAGATATACGTCCCTGGCTTATCTAAACTGAGGTATACGTCCCAGGCTTATCTAGACTGAGATATACGTCCCTGGCTTATCTTACATGAGGTATACGTCCCTGGCTTATCTAGACTGAGGTCTACGTCCCTGGCTTATTTTTTCATGAGCGATATCTGGAACGGACTTGTCCTTGAGGTACCTCTTTTTTTTTCTAAGTTGGAGGCGCCAGTCACGTAGAAAAGTCCGCATCAAGGCCGGGCCTTAACTGAGATGTAGAGAAGATTATGAAATAGAAAAAAAAAATGAGGCAAGGGAAAGGATTTTGCTGGTTTGAGTGTGGTACACAAAAAGATGACAGGAAAGGTTTAACAAGTGGAGTTAGGGTGAGGGTGGAGGCTCAACAGGTGGAGAGGGAGTGTGAGGGTGGAGGGAGCTAGGGTGAGGGTGGAGGCTCAACAGGTGGAGCTAGGGTGAGGGTGGAGAGTCAACAGGCGGAGGGAGCTAGGGTGAGGGTGGAGGGTCAACATGAAAGATATTATACCTCCTACGTATTCCCTATGTGTCGCAGAAAGACCACTAAGAGGAGTAGGAACAGGGGGCAAGGGGTGTCTGAATACCCTCCCCTCCTGTATTTTCACTTTCTGAAACCAGAACAGGATCTGAGGAAGGAGCCAAGTGTAGCGCAGCGCAGCCTTGGGGGGCCGTAGGACCTCCCCTGGTTAAGGGGCCCTGACGCAAGCAAGTGAACCGTGTCTTCGTTCAGACCCTCCAAGAATCCTGTCCAGTTCCTCCCCACAAATCTCTCTCTCAAGGAAACTCGACGTACAATTACTCTCATTGTTTTTTGAGTTTTTGTTGCCTTCGTTTTTTTGGTTTTTGTGAAGACGCTCAAGTGAATTAGATTTGTATTTTCAGGTTTTAGTTCTGGTTTTATCATCATAATTCAGGTTTATGTCTGGGAGGAGTAATGACTAAAGACGTCACTTGTCTGTCTGTCTGTGTCATGACACTCTTTACATCTCGTCATTCTCTGTGGTCCGTACCAGGGCTGTGGAACAATTGATGACCTGTACTAGGGCTATGCACCCTCTCTGAGTCCTCAGTCTACGCCACGCGGTGGGCCGAGACGGTAGCGGCCCAGGACAGTCTGCAGTGGCCCAAGGAGGTAGTGACGGTGTGTGTGTCTGAAGACATGTTGCCCAGTGCCTAATAAAACGGTAAAAGGGGACCGCAGGATCTCCATTAAGCAACCGCCGAAGCAACGAAAGATCTGGTCCTTCCTTATATTCAGGTGACAGAACGGAATCTTTTTAACAACGTGGGTTGAGGAGGACGTGGGTCGGGAGGTCGTGGGTCCAGGAGGACGTGGGCCCAGGAGGACGTGGGTCCAGGAGGTCGTGGGTTGAGGAGGTCGTGGGATGAGGAGGACGTGGGTCGAGGAGGACGTGAGTCAGGAGGTCGTGGGTCCAGGAGGACGTGGGCCCAGGAGGACGTGGGTCCAGGAGGTCGTGGGTTGAGGAGGACGTGGGTCAGGAGGACGTGGATCCAGAAGGTCGTGGGTCAGGAGGTCGTGGGATTAGGAGGACGTGAGTCAGTAGGTCGTGGGTCCAGGAGGACGCGGGCCCAGGAGGTCGTGGGTCAGAAGGGTGTGTGTGTGTGTGTGTGTGTGTGTGTGTGTGTGTGTATGGGTCGGGTTCACACGGCTGGCCTGACCATAGAGTACCCCTCCGGCCTCAGGTCCCGCCCTACACGCCTGGTGCCACTCGTCCACACGATCAGTCACGACCAGTCTAGAGTGGTAATAGGGGGAGACTGTGACCTCCCCCCATGGAGACTGTACGATAACTGCCGACTGAGTCAGACAGGGCTACGCAGACGACACTGACTGGTCACGAGATCGAAAGAGACGCGGTCGTTAACGATAACTACGACGTTACGACCCTTAAACACGATGGTACGACCCTTGGTCAACACGGACTGTACATTTTCGTGTACCCAGTGGTCGTACCGTCGTGTTCAAGGGTCGTACCGTCGTGCTCGAGGGTCGTGCCGTCGTGCCCAGGGCGTTCATCATGCCAGAGGAAAGACGAGACCAGATCCGACGGAGGGAAGCACGTATTTACTTATCCCCTTAATCCACTACCCACTCCCCTTATGCATATACCAGAAGGGATATTTATTATCTCCTGTTCTGCAATCCTTATGCGAGATCTGTCTCTCCCCGTCTCTCGCCCATCATCTCAGAACTAAGTAAACACTGGATCTCGATCGAGCGCGTCTCTCACTCTGGGTTAACACTCCGCTCCGCTGCTGAAGACTGGGATTATCGTATCGCGGGAGAAAAGGGAGAAGAGTCGGTCATTCGAATCGGCCCCACACACCAGTCGGGTCTTTGAGTCACTTCGACGTAACGATGGCGAAGCTTGGAGGACCCAGTTTTAGTTCCCTTTACCGAACACACACACACACACTTCCTCCTCCTCCTCCTCTCGCACGGTCGTTATGGCTGGAGAAAAAGCGCGCGGGAGAGGCGGGTTTGAGACGCGAGTTATTTAAGAAGTAATGTCGCTCCTTATCGGCGATCGCAACAGCGGCTGGTGCGCCAGACACCTAAATCACTCTGCCACAGTGTAGCTGTGACCCCATAAGGTCTGACTGCCTGCCTGCCTGCCTGCCCGCCCTCCAGGGGCGGCTGCTGCTGGTGGTGGCATCACAGGGCGTCTCTGTAACAGCAACAGTCAACGACGTCTCCGTACCAGCAACGGTCAACAACGGGCTGAGTGAACGGTAATGTCGGAGATGGTGACTGTGAGTGGCGCATGACTTAACTAATTCGGGGACGTCACTTGCCTCACACAGTCGAGATATTTTGTAGTTTTTTGGCTTTTAAGAATTTTGTATTTCTAGACTTGAATAGGCAAAGCATTTGAGTTACAGCGTGGGTGAAGGGGTGCTCGTCCAAGGGGTAGGTGGAGGGGAAGTGGAGAGAGTGCAGTGGGTACAGTAGATCGACACTGGGAGGGGTGACAGGTGGGGGCTGCCCCCAGTGGCTCAGAAGGACCCACAGGGGTCGTATCTCCTCGTCAGATAAGGAGGAGGAGGAGGAGGAGATGAGAGGTGGTATAGGGTACATCATCAAATACACGATGTGTAATTATAGGGTAGTGCCTATTTCTGACCGTAACATAGGTAACTACATTTTGCGTAAGACTGGACGAGTCTAACACAAGTACATGCATAACAGGTCATCTAGTTGACATTAATATTAGGAGAGGACTGTGTGGGGTAATTTTTACCAGTTATAGTATACTCACAAGCAAATTACATACACGTTCTCAATGTGTATTTCAAACAGGACAAAGTATAATGTATACTTGTTTATAAAAAATATGTTTATGATATGATCCTAACCCTCTCCAGTGATTCCCACGTATAAAAAAAGTTATTGTCGTAGGTACATTTTTTCCTTAATGTAGCACTTAGAACATTTTTGGACAAAGACGCAGTCAGGAGAATGCGATGGTTTTATGAACCACATGATTGAGTCAGGTGGTCCGTATGTGTAGGTTACCTGTGGTGGTCTCTTGCGAGGGGCCAGCGAACTCCAAGCAGCAGTTACATGGTACCACCAGTACTGCCAACCTCTCCCTAAGACATGCCTTCCAGCTCGTGGTCCAGGAGGAGGAGGAGGGATTACCTTTCCATGACACCTTCGCTGCCCAGAACCATACCTAAGCCGCCGAGTGGTTCCGGATTCACGGTGGTTGGCCCAGCCACCACGGTCTGCCTGGTCAGACACCCTCCTGCCTGCCCCCTTCCACAGTGGAAGGGGGGAACGTGGCCCCCTCCTAACCCCTACCTCACCCCTCTCAATCTAGGCTAGAAAGATGACACTGCCTGGTGAGAGGAGGGTAGGACGGTCGTGTACTCCCTGTAGCAGCAGAGGTGAGGGGAGGATGGAGGGTTGGGTGTGTATACAAAGGGGTAGGTAGTGTTAACCCCCAGCAGCGCCACACCTCCCTGGGCAGTCTAAGCCCGCCTCGCACCAGGCTCCGTTATACCGAAGGATATGACCCAAAACACCTTGCAACACGCTAAGGGGCAGGGAACGGTAGGAACCATGGCTGATTCCTCAACCATTCTACTGACTAACGTAAGGTCTTGGATGAGGCCAGTCATCCAGGCACAGTAAAGTCAGGATGAGTCGGAGGTGTGACACACTCCGTCGAGAGGTATTCTAGGTGTCCCTCACCACTGCCGCGTCAGAAGTAGTTCCTCTGAGATACCGAGGGAAAACCCAGTCTCCAAACATCAGACTGACGAGAGCTCTGTTACGCCCTTCAGAAGACTTCATACATCGACGCCTCAACAGCCAGGTTGGAACAGCCATCTGATATCAACAGGTATCCGTCCTGGCAGACCCCCCACTCCCCATACAGACAATTCCCTCGTCCTGCAAGTTCCCCTATATAGAAAGGTCCCCCGTCTCTCTCTTCGCTCTACCAACTCGGCCAAAGTGGAAGGAGACGTTTTAGGTCCCCCAGGTCGACCACTGGTCGATCATCACGGCCAACGGGAGAGTGATCTTCAGCGTGGACGGGTCAGAAGTCACCGGTATGTATGTGCTCTGGTCCCAGCCCAGATCTGCAGACGACCTCCGTCGCTCCCCCGCTTCATATTCCAATGACTACATTTTATCCCCTTTGGAAATACGTCTGTGCCAAAGATGTTTGTCTTGTGGTGTAGACCTTCACCACAACTCTGACTGTGTCCTCATGCGTACATGTGGAGACGGCAGAGGCGAACCAACCTCATGCGCGCACACGTGTGTACGTAAAAGCTCGTCTTTATGTGAGCACTTGTGTACGTACCGCTCGTCCTCTGGCGCACAGCTGTGTACGTAACGCCCCGTCCTCAACACACACACACACACACACCTGTGTACGTAACGGCCCCAGGACAGAAACAGTTACTCGGACGCTTCTTCCTCGGGGCACCGGCCCCGCGGTATACATCCAACATTTATAGCGCGCTAAAGCTTTCTATGCAGCGGCGACTTTGTAGTTGACACGGTACTAAGTCTCCAGGCTGGAACCCGTCGCTCGGTACCGTCAGCTGTAGTAAGCTGACCGTCTGTGGCTAGTTCCATTCAGCTGGAGTCGAACGCGGCTTGCATACAGAGAGCCTGCTGGGGGGAGGCTGCCATCATGATGGAGGAGGGTGGAGGAGGAGGACGCGGCTGCGACGCTAGGCGCCCGCACAAAGGGCTTGGGTTACCTGAGGGAGGCGGAGGAGCAGCAGCAGCAGCAGTAGCTAGAGCTGATAACGTGTTTACGAGAGAGACGGTCATGGTATTCGGCCCTCTCCTCCCCCTCTTTCTCACCACCTCCCATACCTATACCTCCCTCCTCCTCGTCCTCGTCCTCCTCCTCCTCCTCCTCCTCCTCCTCCTCTAAAAGGAGAGAAGAAAAGTCCATTAATAAGGCGGTGATTCATCACGCTGAAACTTACGTGCTTTGACGGCACCTCATGTTTGGCATCTCAGGTTCCAGGGAGATTCTTTTCGTCTCGCCTCTTGATGATGTGTCTCGCCTACAGGGCCGACAGGGCTTCAGAGTTTGTACAATATGTATATGTAAATAGATAGTAGAATAGATAGATAGATAGATAGATAGATAGATTGTAAGATAGTAGAAAGAAACCCATCCTAGGTTTAGGAATTAGTTTACAAATCTTGCCACCTACACCAGCGCCCCTGCATTGTTTACATCGATCAGCTGACTGTGGGCTCCGCCTGACGTAAACATGTCATGACTCAGCCACTGGCGAGGCCCCATCCGTCAGACACACCCCTCGCTACTGTGTCAAGTGCTCAGATAAGGCTCCTGACGCTGGTGGTGGAGTCAGGAGATGAGGACCTCCTTCGGGAAGCACATGTTGCCCATGTCATGAGCAATGCTGGTGACCTGGGTCTTTAAAGGGTGGGTCAAGGGGAAGAAAGCTGGCGACCTACCAGGAGATGGGAGCGGTGTCAGAGAGTACAGCTGGGGGTGACCTGGGTAGGGATGGGGTGAGGGGGGAGGGGAGTTTGTGGGGTCATAGGGCACAGCTGGTGACCTGGACCGGGGTCGTGGGAGGGGGGGATTAGGGTCAGAAGGTACAGCTGGTGACCTAGGCATGGGTAGAGGGGAGCGGAGACAGATGGTACAGCTGGTGACCTGGGCCGGGCGGGAGGGGTTGGAGGGGGAGAGACAGCTGGGGTCAGACGCCACAGCTGGCGTGCCCAGTCCACAGACGCTCATGGAATCCAGCTGAGTCATCACGACCGAAGTGGGAGAGAGAGAGAGAGAGAGAGAGACAGACAGACAGACAGACAGACAGACAGACAGACAGAGACAGAGAGAGAGAGAGAGAGAGAGAGAGAGAGGGGTCGTTAGTGAGAGGTGGCCCCTGGGAGAGGTGGTTTGAGGGGAGGGGGTTCGTATCTGTTGTGATAACCCCTGGACCCCTTCCATAGGGATCTTGCGCTACGATCAGAAGCAGGGAAATGACAGACTCTCCCTGTGAGGCTAGGAGTTCCTCGACGGGACTGTACTCCCTTTCGTCAGCTGACCATATTACAATCCTGCTCTTGTATGTAAGGCTTCCGTGTATGTATGTATGTATGTATATATGTATGTATGTATACTCCTGTTAAAGGTCCATTAGAGTGAATTTTTCAACTCTAACTACTTTATTTTGACCCATGGCTGCCATTAACTTCTTAACCCTCTTTATCTTTCCCCAGGTAAGCGTGGTGCAGAGCCCAACAGTCAGCTTGAACAGTGAGTTGCACCTCCTTATTTTGTTAGTTTCTCCTGAGTTCCTCACAGCTTCTTGGTGTTTCTCAACACCTGTGTATGGTATGTCTCATTTGGTCTATTTCTCATAACTGTATACAGTCTGTATCACGGTATTTCTCATACCAGGATACAACTGTCTTGCTCTGTTTCTCACGACTGTATGCAGTTGGTATCAATGTATTTCTCACGCCAGAATACAGTCGTCTCACCCGCTGTATTTCTGACACGTCTATACAGTTTGTGTTGATGTATTTCTTGAAGTTTGAAGGAGCCTCACTGATGTGTGGCCTTCAGGAGCCTCAGTCAATCAGTAGTCTTCATGAGGAACCTTCCCTTAGGGGCTTCCTTCAGGAGTTTCCCTCAGGAGCCTCTCTGAGGCCTTTTTCAGCGTCTCCTTCAGTAGCTTCACGCAAGTGCCGCCCAAAGAGGTCGTACGGAGTAGCCTCCCTGAGAGGCTGTACTCACCTAACCACCCACCCACCCAACCACCCAGCCACGACCCCTTGACCCCTTCTCTGGGGTCGGCCTGACTAGCAGCAGAAGTCATACACGAAGCGAGAAGTTGATGTTCAATCTAAGAACTCGACGATAGATGAAAGAAAGAGACAGAGAAAAGGGAGAGAGAAAGAGTAGGAGAAGGAGGAAGAGGAAGAAGAAGAGGAAGAGAAGGCCCAGCTTGTTGCATCCGTACCTCAATAAATTGAGCTGGAGCGTGTGGTCCCATCTCGGGAATGTTAATGCCCGGGGTTGGGGGCCCGGCGCTCACACGAGTGCGATCATTCTGTTTAGTCTGTTACTTTAAAGTTGAGGCCATTACTTAAGGGGGACGCCACTTACCCAGCCGCCAGTGGGGTAGTAAAGGCTATCACACCCGCCATCTATGGGTTACCACTTCATTCGACCAAGCGAACACTCCAAGAATTTATTGTACATTTTATCGGGCCGTGTCCGACCGCGCTTAAAAAGGAACTTGCCTCATTAGTTTGAGCAATTGCTCTTGCCCTTGCGTATGAGATTATCCGCTCAGTAATTCGTACAGGAAGAGATAACAGGGTTGTAACGATTACAGAGGCAGCGGGTCGCTGGTTGAGATTCCTAGGGGGTGCCTCAGGGGGTAAACTAACATCCTGGAGACCTGAGCTGGGTATGTTTTGGTCTCCCTCTATATAAAGAAAACGGACCCCATCACCTAAATGCAGACCTCTCTTTTCTTAACAGATTTAAACCCTTAACCTTTAACCTAGTTTTTATTTCTCTGTATCAGTAAATAGTTTTATATCATACAATTTGTCTTAGGTGCTACAGAATACTTAGAATTACGAATTTATTGTATTTTTAGCATAAGTTCGTTTTGTTGTAGAGGGAAGGAGACTTCTGCAATTCTGGTGGTCTAACCCGTGTTGGGACGAGTCATAAGGAACTCGTAGAATTATACGGCACACGTTGAGAAAAATGAACGAGCAGCCACTTCACTCTCGTTCTGCTGTGAGGGTTACTGGAACAGCACACAGCACTTGGCTGGCCACTAAACCCCTGTACGCAGGTCGAGGTCTCACACACAGTGTCCCTAAACTCCCGTTTGGAAAGCAGTTAATTACACTTCAGCCATCTTGTAAGTCATTAATTACAAATAGTAATTGAACTCCCACAACGCCATATTATAAACATAATATCGTTTAAATATGTCAAATATTTGGTTATAATTGTCCATAGAGTTTTACTGAACACCTGAAGAAGGTGGTCAGTATTTTTTTTCTTTTTTCGATTGGTGGTTATAACTTGACGATAATGGCCCTAACGACCTTTGCAGTTTATGGGCCTTTGGGCCAACCAAGCAACCAACCTACGGAAATCATCGATTGTCTGACAGTGTAGCACCCGGTCCGAACCCCCAGGAACCCATTACTCTCCTCCTGTACTTCTCACTTGTCCTTAACTATCTCTTGATCAACCCTCCAATCAGCACTCCTAGCAACACTCCAACAAATCCCCTACAAAAGGTTTTCAATTCCTACAACCTGTCCTTCCAAGATGGTTGTCTGTTTAGGTTCTGGGCTGATCAACTGCCAAGGATCAGTATTGAAGCCTTCGACGTCAGTACCTAACCAGCAACAGAAGAACCCTCAACACCTTCTTCAGGAGTTAGGGATAATTCTGTGACCACGTAGGTGTATCTCTGACCATTCACACCCAGATAGTTTATGGAAAGAGTCGTGTGTGAATTTCAGTATACCAGTGTCATGGAATTAATCCAGTTCAGCTTAAACTTTTGATCATTTCTTAGTATACAGTCTTAAAGAAACAAGAGTATGTTTGAAGGAACAGGAGACCAGATATGTTTTGAATTATTCCCAGAGAACGTGAGTTGAGTGAGTCTTATAATAGAAATATCTAAGTATGGTGGTCACACGGCCTTTGTTGATATCCTTAAAAAAAAAAGGACTTTTCTTAATCCTGAGATTAGTCTCAGACAACCATGTTCATCCATAAAGCCCCTGTTACCTATGTTAATATCGGTCCCTCGGGTCATGTTAATGGTAATTCCTTTCCATAAAGCTTTGTCACATGAGGGTTAATAATGTCCTCTCACAAGCGAATACCATCATCACTGATAATCCTCCATCCATTTGTATGTTAAACCTTGTTTACTTGGACTCGTGAATTCAGTGGGACTGAGCCTTAAAGCAGTGTTATATATTCAGTGGGACTGGGCCCTAAAGCAGTGTTAGAGGTAATGATATAAGTCTGCAGAACCTTATTATCCACAGGAAAGGGAGTTCTGAGTAGTGTAAAGACTCTCTCTCTCTCTCTCTCTCTCTCTCTCTCTCTCTCTCTCTCTCTCTCGGTGCGGTGACCAAACACGAGAAGCGGTATCCTAGTTTTTGCCTTATGTAGGATGTGAACAGCTTGCTGAATACTTCCTTACCCATGTACTTGACCACCGAATTCTAGTATTTGCCAACGGACAGGTTTTTTTCGCCTACCTTGCTATTCTCCTAAAGAATGGACTGTAAAATAACAATTTCCAAAGTCCCTTTCACACACACACACACACACACATTCCTGAAGCATATTTCCTGCGTGTGTGTGTGTGTGTGTGTGTGTTTACCTTCTCCCTGTGGTGGAGACGCATTGGGGTTAAGGTGTCGGAAAACCAGATGTTTATATGATTGATTCCTGCGGTGTCTGTAAGGTGCAGAACCAGTATTGGTTACATAACCATGTTTTGCACGAGAATATTACGTGCTCAAGTAAGGTAATGGAGGATAGGGGTGTGAGGCAGGAGCTATGTGGAGTCATGAGGAAGGGCAAGTCAAAGGTGTTATGGGCCATTGTGTTGTCGTGTGGTGTACCAGTTCCTTGGGTACGACGGTACGACCCTTGGATATAAGGGTATAGCCTTTTTCGGCGTGACCGTTAAGGGAAATGAAAAGGCAGGGTCGTACCGTCATGCTCTATTGTCGTACCGGGTATTTCAGGGATTCCGAACTGTTTGACATTGTATATTGTGCATAAAATGCTCGACTTATGTATTCTTGAATTAAGTGACTTTTGTCTCACCAGTAACACACTATGGAAAGGAATTGTCGAGTTCCGTAAAGTTGGATGAGTTATTTATCGTGCGCCTGGCAGCGACCGGCTGGTTACCATCACGCCTGGCAACAACAACATCACTTCCGTCCATTTTTTTCTCTTAGTTTACATTTACAGATTCAAAGTAAAATGACGTCTTTATAAACACGGAGTAATAATGATGTTAGTGTTTATTGTAGCATTTGTAAGAATTAATACTTTTATTTGGGATAACTTTCGATTTTCTTTGATCTTGGATACGCCAGGCAGCGGCGTTTAAATGAGTTGATAAATTATTACCTTAAGCAGCTCTTCTTGATTTTCAGCCCGTGAAATGGGGTTTAAGGATGGAAATAAGACAAGGAAAAAAAACGAGGAAGAGATTACCCAGGCGAGGGCCGAAGAGTTGTATAGCTGGGTGAGATAATTCTTTTCTGTCCATTCAAACGGCCGCCTCCCCAGCCCGACCATCCCCGCCCGCTGGGGCCCAGGCACGAACCGCCCGAGTTGGCCGCGTCCCGAGGCGTGCCCACCGCTCACAAACCAGGATCCAGACCCAACTTAGGATTTATTGTCATCCTTCGAATTTATGGGGAATGCTTTATACCAGGGAATGCTTTATGCCCTAATGGTGATACAGCTATAAAGAAGGAATTTTGATGCGAATTGAACTAACGTCGTAGCGGAGACAACACTTTCGAACGAAGGATACAGGAAGACCCACCGCTGACCAATCAACGCGCTTCCCGCCAATTCCATGGGGTGTGAGCTGGGCATTGTGGGTAAACCTGGAGAACTGGATGGTTTTGGGTCGAGTTTTTCTAATCCAGCCCCCTTTTTCAATAGGTCATAAATACGTGAATGAAAGCGCTTGCCAACATGACATTCCTCGCGTTCCTCCGCTGACCAAACCTAAGGTGTTGCCTTGGGAGTAACGGGGATCCAAATATAGACAGAGGGAGCCAGGAAGGAGAAGGAGGAGGAGTAAAGGAGCCAAGAAATGTGACGGGGCGTAATGATGGTCCAGTTGTGAGGTATTTGGCAACTCTCTCCTCATTGCTACGCTTGGAGGGTCGTCTGAAAGGGGCAGAACGCGTTTGCTTGAAGAGCTACAATGGCATTTTTAGTATCATTTATACCCTGCAGGCATCTCATTCACGTGCAATCCATAAATCAATCCACACAAGCGGCGGATGGCGTCGTAAGATCTCCATCGGCCATATTGAAGAACAGAGATAAAAAGGGCGGAGTTTCAGATAGATTAGGGTATGGATGATAACTGAAGGAGGAGAGAGACATCATCCTCGCCGTTTGGCAAGGGGGAAGTAAGAGGAGTGGCCCGGCCACGCACGGGTGGTCCGAAAGGGAGAAGGGAGGGAGGCCAGTGGCCAGGCTGTATAACCACACTGGTCTGAAACTTGGCTTAGTAAAAGACCTCTCTCTCGCGCGGGCCCCATCCATCCTAGCCCGCCATATTCACCACGTAAACCACAAATTCAAATGATTATGGCAGCAGTCTGGTTGACGAAGCTCCTTTCTCGCCATTAGGATTTACACAAGACCTCGGTGATTAATACGGGGGGGAAAAAAATGGCATCGTCAGTCAAGCGCCTTAGAGCCAATCTCATTCTAATGCTTTTAGCCCCAACCGATAGCGAAGGTAATTGATACTGAAGATGTGAGTACCAACGATAGTGGTCACCATCACCACCGATAATTCAGGACTAAGTGAATAATTATTTAGAAGTTATCATAGCTAGATTTACTCAGTCGACTCTGTATATAATTTCATGCCCTTGAGTGTTTTTTTTTTCTGAAGAGATGTAACGATTGACTCGTTTGACTGCCTCTCTCTGATTAGGTGACGAAAATCAACTGATTGGCAAGATTAGCATTGGTTCATTAGCTAATCAGGTCTGAGCCACGTTGAATCACTGGTGATTACTGTCGTGTGATTAGGGCAACCGCAGGAATGTTAGAAGGGCTGACATTCACTGTGATTAGGTAACGAGAGCTATTTGACTGGGAACTACCGTCGGTTTGACTGGGCATCCATGTTGCCTGATTGGGCTAATCCGAAGGTTTGATTAAGCAAGGACAGTGATTAAGATGTTAATCTGCATCTTATCTGAGTAATTGCATGATTCAATTGATCATAATCACTTGATTTAGGTAGATAACAACCACGCTTAGACTACAACGCCTCCTCATCGTATAGTTACAAGTACGCGGTCGTTAATTGCAGTCGTTGGATGTGGATAGGGGTCGTAGTTAGCGTAGTAGTTCCGGGTTGGTCGTGGTGTTACTGAGGTCGTTGTTACGTTCGTTGTTATGGCGTGGAGGCGTCCGTAGCGTAGAGGGTCGTTGAGGTCGTAGCGAAGAGGGCCGTAGGAGGTCGTGCCGTAGAGGGTCGTATGAGGTCGTAGCGAAGAGGGTCGTAGGAGGTCGTGCCGTAGAGGGTCGTAGGAGGTCGTAGCGTAGAGGGTCGTCGTGTGAAACGCGAGGGCAATCGGCCCACAGCCAGTCCTAGCCGTTCATCCTGCCACGAGTGTTAAAAAACTCTCCCCGTAGAGCAACACTGAGAGCGTGTGTTGGGGAGAGTGTTGCGCGACACTTCCCTCCCCCAGTAACATAGTAGCTTCGCCCCAGTAAGCTCCCCCTTCCCTGCGGCGGAGGTCCTCACAATGTGACCGGCCCGCCGCAAGCGGCCAGATGGATCCATCATTGTGTCACTCACTGGCTGCGGCGGCAGCCGACTTTCCCTCCGCCCGCAGGCGACTTGTTATGGCGTTTATGCGGTGATGAGACAGGACGGACGGTGTATATGATAATAATGATAATTATGATAATAATGATAATGAGAATAATGATAATGATAATAATAATAATGATAATGATAGTAATAATAATGATAATAATAATAATTGTAATGATAATAATGATAATAATGATAATAATAATAATAATAATAATAATAATAATAATGATAATAGTAATGATTATATAATGATAATGATAATAATGATAATACTAATACTTATAATAATGAAAATAATAATAATAATAATGAAAATAATGATAATAATAATAATAATAATAATAATGATGATAATATCAGCTTAAAGTTCATGAAGCGAAAAGAATTAAAACAGAGAAAAAATGCATAGACTCAAAATATTGGGGTCTGTAACAGACGTCTGGTCGCGTTCAGACTGTTGAAGTTGTTCATAATGTTCACAATGGTCAGCGTGGAGCTGTTCTCGTCCATACGCGTGCTCGTGTGGTTATGTGCGGTTGTGGTGTCGAACTGCCGCTCGAGGACGGGGGATCTCTGATGCCAGGAGGTTACGATGGCTGGGTAAAATGGTGCAGTAAACAGCCTCTTCTTAACTATGGCGTGTGTCAGTTACTAACTTAGGTCGTCTGGAAGCATTGACGACCCAGGTATATAAAGGGTTTGTTACCCTCCATTCCCTCGCCTGAAACTGCAGTACCCAAAGTGATTTACAGCTTAGGAGTAAAAAGAGATGATTTCTTTCAGTCACCTTAAAAATGAAGCGTCATGGAGATGACATATTGTCTCCAGCATTTCAGGTGTGTGTGTGTGTGTGTGTGGGTGGGTGGGTGGGTGTGTGTGGGTGGGTGTGTGTGTGGGTGTGTGGGTGTGGGTGGAGAAGCAGCAGCCGAGCCGGACCAAGATATGTTTATTGTCTGTAGTGGATAATGAGTGGGGTTGGGTGGACCAAGAAAGGCTGCCCTGGTCGGCCCCAAGACAGACAGACACTTCGTCAGCCTCTCAACACCCACTCCTGGCGGCCTCCTCGTCTCCATCATCCCACGCCCACGCCAGGCACCGTCCACAGTGGATCGCTCCATGACATCACGTTCCTCCTTGCCGCCCTATGTGTTAGGTCAAAGGGCCAGGTCGTCAGACTCAAAGGTCCCGCTGTTGTTGTTGAGTATCGTACTTAAAGGTCGTACCGTCATGCTGGGTGGTGAGACGAGAGGTCGTCCTCCAGTGGGATAAGTCAGGCATCGTCCCGCTCTGTCCCGTCCCTTTGGACGCTGCCATCGTCCCCTCCCGTCCCGTCCCTTTGGTCAATGCCATTGCCCCGTTCCGTCCCTTTGGTCTCTGCCATTGCCCCGTTCTGTCCCTCTGGTGGCTGCTAATGCCCCGTCCCGTCCCGTCCCTCTGGACGCTACCATTGCCCCGTTCCGTCCCTATGGCCCTCTTCGTTCCGTCCCTCTGGTCTTTGCCGTTGCCCCGTTCCGACCCTCTGCCCTGTCATCCATACTTCCCCAAGGTTATGTGGACTTTATAACGAAGTCAGTCATCACAGTCTGCGTTTTCCTGTACACACGACAATGGTGAACAGAAATTAGACTGCGACTGAGTTCACAAGGAAAAGAATTTGCATATACGTCTACTGACAGAAGTGCAAAGCCATCAGAAAACAGACGTACAGACGACAACGTTGTTATACAGAGCGATAGACGTGTCTTTAACGATAGATAGCGGAGGTGCGACGCGTCTGTCTTTCATACTACTCCGGGTGTGCGAGGGAGAGAGAGAGAGAGAGGAAACTAAAGACCCATAAACATCTCCAACAAAAGTAGAGCGAGAAAAACCCACAGTGGGAGGAGAAAAAAGAGACAGAAATAAAAATAGCTGGGGATCTTTTGTGTGTGGTGGTTTGTGATGGCGCCATGGTTACTGGCCACGCTGTTATTTCAGGCTCGAGTTACCGCGTGTGGCCGGGTGTGCGTAACTCACTAATGACCAAACCCCTCCCCCGCTTCGCCACCACCTCCTCCACCTTCCCCTTGTACTGCGTCAGGATGGGGCGGCAGCATTTCCTGCCTCCCTGGAAGATAACTCCCTTTGACGTCACTACACCAACTTATCCACCCAAGGATCTAATTAATTATAATCTTCATCTTCAACACTGAGCCAAAATCAGTGCTCTGGAACATATACAGAAACTGCAGACTGACAATAACATAGCCCAGTGCATCTATACTGACG
>JAUUDW010034667.1:0-17028 GCA_032361385.1 Panulirus guttatus
ATCCAGTTTTGCTGACAGCAGCGTCTGCTTTATTGTGGATGCTGTGCTCATCCCGTGAGGGCTGGCGCCATCGGGCTATGGAGGTCACAAAAGGGGGTCTCTTTCAGATGCCATCGCCACTTCCATTCTTCCGGCCCGTCTTCTTTCACGTCACGCATCAGGCAAGATGATTGGTTACGCCCTCCTCCAATTAGATCGCAGTATGACGAAGTCTTGGCGCGCTGCTTCCCCATCGGACATCGTACCCGTCCTGGAAAACTCATTTTTTTTTCTACCCCGGTGTGAACTGAACATACCAAATAGACCCGTTCTTGAAACGTCTTCTCCTTCTATCATCTGTCTATCTGTTCGTCCTGTGTTAAATATCGGGTGATGTCAGTGGCTTCAGGGAGAGGATAGAGATTGACTCCATCTACTGTTGTTTTGTATCAGTGGTCAGAGTTAAGGGACTCAGGTCCTGGTATCTGGTTTGAGATAGGTAAGGGCTGGCCTGACACCTGGATCAACTTCTTGAGCACGACGTAACGACCCTTTGGTATAACGGCCTGGCTTCCGACATGACCCTCAAGGGGTTAAGTCCTCCCTACTCAAAGGGTTGGTACCGCTGTGCTCAAGGCCCTCACCAACGTGCTGAAGGGACGCTCCGTCGTGCTCTACAGTCACACCGTCGTGTTCAAGGGTCATTCCTACGTCCTGCCCCACAGTGTGTGTAGGGTCCTACCCCACGGTGTATGCATGGGCCTGACCCACGGCGTGTGTGTATGGTCCTACCCCACAGTGTATGTATGGTCCTGACCCCAAAATGTACGTGAGCAGGAAATGACCAGCATAAGAAAAAAGGTTCCGTGGAATGACAACAATGACAGCTGCGATTAGCTGCTGTCAGGCAAGTTGTCAGGAGCGTCAGCCGAAAGTCCATCTAGATCCTCACGCAAGGGATCTGAGGCCCGATACCAGGAAAGGCTTTGCTCCGTGTTCAGGCGCTGGGTCATAAAGTTGTCTCCCATTTCGACAGAGGAAGGCACCGGGAAAAGTAGAAAGCCTACCTTTTTTTCACCCTTAGGTAAGTGGTCATCTTAACACAAACTGTCAACTTTAACAACGCCTGGATAGTGAAATGTTTCGTCCGTATACCGTAGACTTTTGCGCGTAAGTACGTATACGACCTACGTAATGTAAAAGAATGGGAAACGTCGCGTGACGCACGCCATCTTGGGTCAGCGGTAGCGAACGAGGAAATCTGGTTTCGCTAAGACTGGAAGTGACGGAACAAGTGAGGACGTCTTCGCATCACCTAAAGCCCGATATACGAGCGTTCCTCCGTGGTGACAGCCAGACACTACGCACCAATAATGTGCAATGGAGGTGTAACTCCGTGCAGCCAGTCATACACAGGGGTCCTTGTAAGGATGAAAGGGTCTGTCGAGGGCGAGTGGGCCCGGGATGTGCTTGCCGAGTCCTTCGGCTTGTCAGCTGAATCGGCGATGCTCTCAAGCATGCAAGCATAAGGGGGGAGGAGGGGGGAGGGAGGTGGACGGCGTACAAGTTGGAAGGACGACACCACAGATGCTCCGAATGGCGTCATTCGTGCCATGTCCGACGGGAGAAAGCCCCCACGATCGCACAGTGACACAGGTCAGTCTTTTTCAGAGGTACACGTCTTGTGGGATGCAAGCCTGAGACTTTGGTTTACACGTCTGTAGTTTACTTTACGCCCCTGCCTTCTGTGTGACCTCTAGTATACCTTATCAAAGATTGGTCCACGAGTCTGGTTTACCCTACCGCTCCAGGACTCGCTCCCTCTTTCCTAGGACAGGTAAGGTTCCGTCCCCTTATGGGATGGATGCTGTTCCCAGCGTTCGCCTAACGTACCTTCCCTTTTCCATCAGCTCCTCTTGCCATCCCTTCCTTTCTGTCATTCAAGCCATAGGTTATACCATCCACCCTTCGTCGTTTTCTGTTCCTCCGAACTCCCTCATTCTTGAGCGCTTGACGATGACAGCCCACGCAGGACAGGTGTAAGCGGGCCTCTGCGTTTTCCTTTTTTCCCTCCATCGAACAACAGAAGATGTGAAACTCGTGAACCGCAAGTCTCCAATGTTTCGCTAAGTCGATCGCGTCTTGGCGAACCTGTGACTAATTCGCCTCAGGTGATATTCTTCCGAGAGTTGAAGCTCTTCTCTTCTTCGGGGGAGGGAGAGGAGGAGGAGGGGAAGAGGAGGATCCCTGAGGGCGTCCCCCACCTGCCACTTCCCGCACCCGCCCCATGGAGGATGAATCTGCTGGCATTACCTGGGTGGTGCCAGCACTTCCAACACGCCCCTAGGGAGGCTGGATCTTTAAGTACCATCACTTGGGGTGATTTCCCCAGCGACGGGCACCTGGCTCAACGGCGTCTCCAGCCTCGAGACGAGAATTTCGAAGCATCGAGCGGCCTCTGGAGAGTTATCGCTGGTGCTTGCAATACGATCTAGATTAGCGTGATTCAAGAGACGACAAGTCACCAGCCGAATGACGTGAGCAAAGTGGCATCTTGAGATGATCCTAGAAGTGGCTCAATATACTGTAGTCTCCCCACAGAACCGCTGCAGCGACGGGATGGTCAATTCACTCGTCTGAGAACAGACGTATCGTCACTGCCGATATTGGTTCTCCTTGAATTGGTTCCAGCCTTGAAATGATCATCAAGCGGCACCACTCATACCTGATGCGAATAAGACCAAGAGTGTCTTTTGATTTAATGGACTGCGTCTCCCGTGCCTCCCTCCCTGCGACTGACCTACGACGGCATCTCGCGGGGCTAGCCCGTCGCGCCCACCACCAGGAGAAGGCGAAGGGACAAATATGAGAAACTCCAACCCAGATCTCGTATAGAATCCAATAAATACTTTCTCGTACACTTTCTATAACCCGGAGATCGAGTATGTCTGCCCGCGCGGTAGACGGGTATATGGAATGATGAGACACAAAAGGGAATATGAAAATATGGGCTGTATATTTCAAAGCGTCAGTTCGGGGAAATATCCAGAGGGGGGAAATATTCCTTGCAATATTCACCAATTTGGGACATATTTTTTTCTGGGGGGGACGAGAGAGAGAAAGTGGGGAGAATGATATCACTGAGAGTCCCTGTGTGGAGGTTTGAGGACGGCGCCGGATGGGATCGAGTTTCATAAATGGTACAATTGCGGGACAAAGGAATGGACGCACTGGGGCTTTTTACCCCTTTCGAGTTCACAGGTGTCGGTGTTGAGGAGAGACGTTCACGGGATAAGATTCTGCGAGAGAACGACTATCAGCGTGGAAGGACAGGGAAATATACGTCCGCTGGGTGAATATGGGTGAGGTCCGGCCTGGTCTGGTCTGGTCCCCTCTCTCCCCAAACATTTACCCGCCGAACACCTGCTGGATAAGTTCCAGGCAAACATCTCCCATCTGGTAAACAAACGTTCCTAACACGCGCACCATCGATCACATCCCCGGTACGGTATGGTACCCAATGACCTGTTTTCTGAGAAAACAAGTTCCCAACATTGGATCTTAATATTATTCTTTTCTTAGAAATCGGAAGACCATCAGCGTAAAATGGTTTATGCTTATGATGTCAGCTAAGATGAGAAGAAATTATCATAACCACGTCAGGATATGTTTGCGTGTTTTGTGAATGGCGTTCGTGTGTTTGTGTGTGTGTTTGCGTGTCTTGTGGATGGTATTTGTGCTTGCTCGTGTGTGTTTGCGTTCCTATAATCACCTATTTGTACTAAACACTGTTTTGCCTCCTCTTCCTCCCACTACTACTACCTCACCTCCACATCCTTTTCGTATCTCGTTGCGTTCCAGTCAGTTGAGTCCAGCAACCTCTCCTGTCGGAGATCAGGACATAACCCTTCGGCCTGGCTCCCCTCACCTGGCTCCCCCAACCTGCGCCCCCTCCCTCAGGAGGCATTCGTTCAATCATCACATCAAACATTTCTCCCCCCAGTGAAGGAATGTTAGGAACACTACTTTTCCCTCTTCGCTCGTCAGCATTTCTCATTTCACGTCTTTTCTTGACGTGAGGAAAAAAAAAACACTTTTTCTTTTCGTGGGAAAACACCCCTCATTTGTAATCTCCACCGTCCTTCATTTGCATATTACGCTTACAGTGTCACGGGCCGTGAAGTCTGTCTGTACGTGAGGGCGTCGCCGGCGTATATCCAACGCCAGGGAGGACGGCGTTGCGGTGGCGAACCCCTGAGTGCATTGTGGCGAGTGCAGTGGCCCCGAGCGGGCCGGTGTACCCACTAATCGTACCGTCCTGCTTGAGAATCTTACCCTCTCAAACTCAAGGGCCCGTACCACCGTGCTCCTGCGCCGTACCGTCGTGCCCAAAGGGGTGAGAGTGGGGAGCAGTCACACTCACACTTGAGGCGGAGCCTCGTCCTCAAGGTCTCGCGTTGGCAGAGGGTTAAAAAAAAAGGAGGGGAAAATATATATATAACACGAGAGGAAACTTTCACCATCTCGGCCTCGTCTCTCCGGGACTTTCCCCCAAGTCGTCACCAGCCTCATCTTTCGCCTCCTCCCTCGGACACTGCCTTTATTTCACACTCTCGTTCCTCAACGGACGCCAGGTGGACTCAAGAGTCCGTCAGTCACCAGCCAAAGTCCTCGTCCTCTCCGTTTTCTTCAGCCTCTCCTTCCCTGATCCTCTCTCTCCTTTCCTTCTTTCCTAATTACCTCCCTTCCTTCCTTCCTTTAATCCTCTCCTTGACCCTCTTCCATCCTGACACCTTCCCTTACGGTAATGCACCATTCCATCCATTCCATCCTCCTTCCTCCCTATTCCTGCACTTGTCTGACAATCTCGTTCCTTCCTTTCCCTCACCACCTCTCCTTCCCCTCCCACCTTGTCCCTACGCTTACCTGCGCCACTTACCATGCCCTGGGCCACAACACACACACACGCACCATGACACCAACTTTACCAGGCATTAGCCAAGGCATAAAGTGCGCCGGAAATGCTCGCGTCACGGGCAGTATCGTGTACGATAATCGTCGTTGGAGAGAGTTTTCCTCCTCCTTCTAACAAAACTTTCGTACGTGGACTTGTAAACTATCGAATAACATTGTCGTCGATGCTGTCTCCTATTGGAGTTTTTGCTGTGGTTTTCTGGGTCTTGCCGTGGTCTCTTGGGTGTTTCCGCGGCGCGTCCTAGGTGTTTACTGCGGTGTCGTGTGTGTTGCTGTTGTGTTCAAGGTGTTTCAGTGGCGTCCTAAGCGTTGCTGTGGCGTCCTGGGTGTTTCTGTGGCGTCCCGTGTGTTGCTGTGGTATCCTGGGTGTTTCTGTAGCGTCCTGCGTGTTGTTGTGGTATCCTGGGTGTTTCTGTGGCGTCCCGTGTATTACTGTGGTATCCTGGTTGTTGCTTCTGTCGTGTCCTGTGTGTTGTCGTGTAAGACGCCAGTGGGCTCCCGGCATTAGCGAGCAAATCCTTCCACACGGTGCGCTCCTGAAGCAGGTGCCGATAGCGGATACAGTCCCAGAACCTCAGGGAGTGCACTATTAAGGTGGAGTGACATCTTAGGGTGCATATCTTATATTCCATTATTTGGACCTACGTCTGTCCAAAGACTCGGGCTCGAACTCAGTAAATAGGACATAATATTCATCTTGTTGCTTGTTTAGCAGAAACTGGATGATTCATTTTTCATCTTTGGATTTCCTATATACAGAATCTCTGTGTCTCTGTTAACAGCACGTTACAGCTAGAAACATGCAAGTCCATTTTGTAATTAGTTCTTTCGTCTCGTGAAGAGCCTTCGGGTTAAAAATAACCGGTTCCAGTTTTCTTTCCGGTCATCTCGTTAACACTTTTCCAGGCTTTGCTTCAGGGAGTGCGTTGATTTAATACTCTTAACGAGACTTTTCTCGAGGCATTTTGTCTGTCTAAGTTCAGTAATTCACCCACTCTCGCTGCTTGCTGCAGGCAAAGCTGGGAATGAATATAGTTGAGGTGTTCGAGGTTGCTTGTGACGTTTAATTGTATCTCGAGCTGTAGATTTAAGTTCTTTCCAGTCTACGGGTCATCACAGTACTGTGGTGGTCCAGTAGGCTGGCGAGGCTTCGCTCCTTTGCAATTCGGGCAGTTCACTGTAGCTGAAAGGAATCACAGGTTTTGCTGAAGGGGTAACGCGAAATGCTGCCACGGAATACATATCCAGGGTCATAACCTTGGTACCAACCTGAGGTAAAATCTTTAACTAGCTTTTGTTTCACTGTTAAGCCACCAATTTACCTTGGCGCGAGGCAGAATAACATTAGCAGCACGTATAATGACTGTTACTGTTAAAATGGTCATACATAAGGTCATGAACAATGTCACAGCTGTAGATTGAGTATAACAGGTTCAGAATCTGTATAACTAACAAAGAATCCTCGGTAGATATGTATTGGTTGATTCTTCTAATGATGATCTGAACATCCTCGTACCCATCAACGATTGAGATTAATCCTCTGATATTGATGTGAGGAGGGATGGGGGTCGCCCAAATCCTCATATTCAGATCCTCAGTTAAGACCTTGGTTTCAGTATATATAAAACACAATGAGTTTTCGTCAGTGCAGGAGTTCTGAAGGTACATATAGGTAAAGGGTACGGTGTGAACGTAGAATCAAGCTTGCAATAACTATGACCTGGCTCATTTCAAAATACAGGTCTTTCACTTCCTCAAAAATTCGGAAATACTTTCCCAGTCTTTTTTTCCCCCGTCTCTTAATTCTCTCTACATTTCAATTAGGGCCCGGCCTTGATGTGGACTTTTGTCCGTGACTGGAGCCTTCAACATGAAAAAAAACATTATTAAAACAATCACACATTTCAATAAACCTAAACCATAAACCTTAAAACTCTGAAACCACCTCCTGTATCGTCACTCTACCTCTCTTGTCGAACCTCTCTTCTTAATGCCCTCCCAACCACTCAACGGAATGATAAACAAAAAGAAGACAAACAAATTCAGACAAGGCAAACATCAACCTGTCCTACATTGGCCCCCAACATTGGGTAGGGAGGATAGCACTGCGGCTCTAGGCGAATTCATTTCATTAGTCTCCACGCCATCAGAGGAAGCTGTCCACGCTGGTCACCCCCGTCCACGCTGGTCACCCCCGTCCACGCTAGTCACCCCCGTCCACGCTAGTTACCCCTGTCCACGCTGGTCATCCCCGTCCACGCTGGTCACCCCTGTCCACGCTGGTCACCCCTGTCCACGCTGATCACCCCCGTCCACGTTGGTCACCCCTGCCCACGCTAGTCACCCCTGCCCACGCTGGTCACCCCTGCCCACGCTGGTCACCTCCAAAGCACAGACGCCAAGCCTCGAGCGTCATCAACAAAACACGGGAGGATGGTGGAGATAGGGGGCCGTGCGACCCTCAGCAATCAAACAATGGAGGTGGACGGGATACGCCTACACCTCGTAGCCCTCACGTCAGGCGAGTCCTGGGGACAAACCGTAGTAAACTCAGGTGGCGCACCGCACAGCTGCACGAGTGAGGTGGGTGACGTCCTGTGCAGCTGTGCCTGCCTCGCGGGCGGAGGGGTTCGACCCGAGCGCAAGCAGTGTTGTCCACATCATCACGGCAACGATAAGCTGCTTGTGCGAGGGAGACGAGGCTTCCCTCGTCGCCCGCAGCGCTGATGACAGCGTGAGGGGAACGAGGAGGAGGAGGACGAGGACGAGGGAGGAGGAGCCAGCCTGAGCCCTGGCAGTCGCTCGATACTGATGTCGAGTCTTGACACCGACGCGACATTCGGATCTGGTCTGGTCATTCGCGCGCGGCGCGACGTTCTCTCCCGGTCTTGACGTCCGGCCGATGCCCTCAGACAGTCGCGTGGGGCCTTAAGGACTTGGAAGTCTTGGCCCCCGCGCGAAACTAACTTCTTGATCGTGACGGGAGTTTCTGACCCCCACCGCTATCACGAACAGCCTCGCCTGGGGGGGTAGACTCCCGTGGTCCGCTGTCCTGTCCAAAGTTCAGACGCGCTCAACTCGTTATACCCTACGGGAGCTGATCGCCCACACCCGCCTCCCGTGGCAGACCAACGGGACCCGGTTCCTACGGGAATAATTCAGTTACGGCTTCATGCACCGACTCCCACCCCCTCCCTTCCCCCGGGCCCCTGTGGGATACTACTGTCCTCTAGCTATTTATCTCCCCATCTGGCTACATCTCTCCCCAGACCCAACCTCCTCCTCCTCCTCCTCCTCCTCCCCAGGCCCTGCAAGACGTCCTCACCCCGTCCCCGCCACCAGCAGTCTCAGGAAGTTGTTTACTCCCGACCATCTGTGGGGAGAGTTTTACTCTCATTCCCGAAATGTGAGGCAAAAAATCTATCATTTTGCTCTCTAATTAGCGGCATAATGGAGGGTGGTAATTCAGCGGTCCTGGATGGTGGGTATAAATCAAGGGCAGATGATTACGTACCCTCGTGGAAATAAATATGAAATAAAATTGGGGGGGGCGCTGAATTCTGCTGAAACAGGAATCAGCTGGGAGAGTAAAAAAAAAAAAAAAAAAATATGAGACTCGAGCAGACTGTGGAGACTTTATTTTTCTCTCTGACGACAGTGAACTGAGAGAGAGAGAGAGAGAGAGAGAGAGAGAGAGAGAGAGAGAGAGAGATTTATCTGTCTGAAATTTTCCCGAACTTTTGCCCTGCAAAGAATATCCGACCCGATGTTTTCCTTTCCCAAACTTCTGCTCTGGAGGGGATCTGTGCCTAGGATTGTCCCGGCGTTGTCTTGGCTCTGCATGTAAGGGAAATTGGCGTCAAAGGTTATTTTATCTCCCGCTGGGGAATCTGTGTGTAGACTGTCTTAACGTGTTATGTTACTGGAAAGTGCAGTAAATGTAAAGTTGAGGTGAACAGGGGAATTGGGCAACGTGCGGAAAAAGGTGATAGCACGTCGCCCCCTATATACCACATTAGTCCAATTTTCTCTATTCCATGCGCGCCTCTCCCCCTCCTGAATGCTCATGGCCACCTCAAACAGTTTCTCACTCCATCCATCGATCTCCTTACTGTTCTCCCCGTCACCTTCCAATCCTGCCACACAAATCCCGTCTGCTGGTCTTTCTTCACTCATCCTCTCCATATTTCCATACCATGGCACCACAACCTGGTACTCCCTTTCAAACGGACTGCTACACGTACCTTCAAACGCACCCATCGTAGCCCTTACAAACGGTGACCTCTCCTTCCTTCCACTCAGTGTAGCTAGAACCTGAGCACCCCCTCATCCACCGGATGAGCCCCTATGGTTCCATCCACCGTCGTATTCACTCCCAGATCCCGAAAGCACCCCACTTCCTCCGGGTTCTTTCTCCATCAAACTCTCGCGCACCTTATTCTGTCACGTCCCCTCCGGCAACACCTCATTACCTTACTTTTGTTCACGTCAACTCTCAACTTCCTCCTTTGACACACTCTCCCAAACGCTGTCGCCAACTTCTGGAGTTTCTCAAGTCTGCCGCCAGAGCCTTGTCATATGCAAAGAGCAACGGACTAAACCTAATTAAGCATCTTTTTTTTTTCTTTCCTTTAAAACAAGGTGTTCCCAATTACCCATCTTCTTTCAGCACAGAAATCGACAAGCTGCTCCTCAATTACACTTGCCTGAAGTATCCCACGCAATATGCCATCAGCTGCCACTTCGCCCACAGCTGCATTCCCATCGCCCATCACGAGGACTCGATCCCTTGTATCAATACTGCCCGAGCACTGACTCAGCTCCTCCCGGAGGAGTATTCCCTCTTCCTCACCCCTCTCCCCACCAGGTGTATAGGCAAGTACGTCTAGTCTCCCACTTCTTTTAAACTTGCAGTCATCATCACTCACAGCTCCTCCTCCTTCATCAAAGGTCCCATCCCGTCCTTTGCCCTCTCCATCTCACTAAACCTCGGGCTCAACCCATCGGACATTTCTAAAACCATTCCATCTCCTCATCCTTGAGCTTGGCTTCACTCTGAGCCAAAACATTTGGTTTTCTCTCCTTAAACAGAGCACCTTACATCTCTGAGACTGTTCCTCTCATCCACGCTCATTCATACACCCCAGCCTGAGCCTTCGGCTAGCCATTCTCTCTCTCTCGTGGTTCTCTTTTTGGAAAATGACAGTGGAAGGAGGCCATCCCCCTGCACTTGGGGCCCCTTTGCATTCCGTCCTGAAGGTGAGCCTTCGCATTACATCCTGGACGCGGCCTCCTTGCGTCGCGACCTCTTCCCCCACTACCCCTACCCCCTTCCCCAAGTTCTTTACTGAGACGATGCTTGTCAGACCTTGTCAACATTTTCATATCACTGCAATTTTTGTCTCATGAAAGCTGCTTGAGGGCTTAAGTGTGCGAATTTGATAAGGACATGACTTTTGCATTAGCCTCCGTGTGTGTGTGTGTGTGTGGAGGAAGACGTAAATATGAATCTGAGATTTCTTTCATAAGAGCGTAGAAAACATGAGACTTTCTTTTCTCCTCTGCGTCGTTATGTGAGTGAGAGAGCTTGAGGTTCGTCGGTTGGGGGTGGATGGCGAGAGTGTTTTGTACCCTTTTAAACTGGTGGTTTGACGAGGCACGGAGGGTCAGCGAAGAGGATGAACTTGCAGTTCTGTGCATCGCACCGTCCTTCAAAGAGGTTTGATGAGGTAGGTCTGTACCTTGTATCGTCCATCAAACTGGTTTGATGAGGCAGTCTGTACCTTGTATCGTCCATTAAACAGGTGTGATGAGGCAGTTCTGTACCATGTACCGTCCATCACACAGGTTTGATGAGGTAGTTCTGTACCTTGTACCATCCTTTAAACTCGTTTGATGTAGCACAGGAGTCGCTCAGCAGTGTACCTACAGTTCTCTGCCTTGTAACATCCTTCAAATCGGTTTAGCGTCTCAATCTCTTCAGGCGTGGCTCGGCCGTAGTCCCCTGAGTATACTCGACCCAGAAGCGGTGTAATACTCTCTCCTTCAATTGCCAAGAGTGCGCGAATGCAGGAAACATTTGTAGGACGACATATCCTATTACGATAAACACTGAGGGATAAACAAAGTCTAACGTGGGAGATGCTGAGGGACTGACTGACCACCACCCAGCAGACGGGTTGAATCCCGTGGCTCGAAGGGGAGAGCTGTATTGTAAAGGTGGCTTTGCTGGTTGCTCGGGGCTTTAGGGCACGTCAAGGGCCAGGGGGTCATTTAAGGCCGTCAGCGTCAACCTACCTAAAATACACCCACCAGCCATAAACCCTTTAACACCCCCTACGAAACACGTATACATTTTTTTTTCCCCGTATGTGGCTCGCGTAGACCAAACGCGAACGCTTGTTTACCAACCATCTGATAGCTGTTATCGAGTACGTTTTCAACTTTCCTGTACGCCCTGTGGCAAGCTGCTTCGCCCCTGGATTTACAACGTTCTGATTGGTCCGCCTTTTTTGGCCGGGGTGCCCCGCCCTTAGATTCCCCGCGTTCTGACTGGTCCGCCTTTGAGGAGCTACCTCGCCCCGTGGATTTCCCTCGCGCTCTGATTGGTTCGCCTTTGGCCAGCTGCTTCGACCTTTGAATTTTCCCCCAGCGCTCTGATTGGTTCGCCTTTGCGAGCGCCAACCGCTCTCTGGAAGTTGATGAGAACGGTCTCATCGTTATTGCAATATGCAATGTTATTGCAAGACCTTCGCTCAGTTGCGTACGAATTCAAGCAAATTCTCTGCGTCGGTGTCTTCGAGCGACGTACTACGTGTAGGTGATTTCAGTCTACATTCACTTTCAGAAACCAAGATCAAGTCTTAGTCCAAAAGGAATGTCGATGAATCCGGCCCGACAAGTGAATATTCAGGCCTTTATTCTGGTACGTGGTACAACAGTCCCAGGTCAGTCCTGGTACCTGCATAACAGTCCCAGGCCAGTCCTGGTACCTGTACGATAGTCCCAGGTCAATCCTGGTACCTGCACAACAGTCCCAGGTCAGTCCTGGTACCTGTACGATAGTCCCAGGTCAGTCCTGGTACCTGTGCGACAGTCCCAGGTCAGTTCTGGTACCTGTACGATAGTCCCAGGTCAGTCCTGGTACTTGTACGATAGTCCCAGGTCAGTCCTGGTACCTGTACAACAGTCCCAGGTCAGTCCTGGTACCTGTACGATAGTCCGAGGTCAGTCCTGGTACCTGTATAACAGTTCCAGGTCAGTCCTGTTACCGGGTACAACAGTCAGGTCAGTCCTGGTACCTGTATAATAGTCCCAGGTCAACCTGGTACCTGTACAACAGTCCACAGAAATTCATTAAGTGATCAAAGCTACAATTCATATGAAACTGCAACATCAATATAACTCCTTTGTTTTCTGGGTCCTGGGCTCCCCTGCCCTAGAGGGGAAGCTAGTCTACCGGCAGGTGGGGAGGAGAGGGAGGTGTAGGGTGTGTTAGGTCTCCCTAGCCCTGCGAGGGAGCTAATGCACTACTGGCAGGGAGGGTGTTGGGATCTCCCTGCCGTACAGGGTGGCTACATAGCGTACCGGTCGGAAGCTGGTGGGGGGCCCCCCCTTTTGCCTTCATCCGGCCTGAAGGGAGTTTGGACTGGGGTTCTCTCCCCCCCCAGCAGGTAACGTCGGGAGGTTGTCACGCACACAAACACCCGCGCGCGCCCCCGCTGCCCGTCTCTTCCCATTACCCGGGCCGTCACGAGCACATGACAAACTTTGTGGAAAGCGTCATGAGAGGCGGACTAACCCCCTCCTCCTCCTCCTCCCCCTCCCTGCGCCCCCACTAGGGAATGTTGCGACCTGAGGGCAAGCTAGAGATGAGAGAGGAAGGAAGGAAGGAAGGAAGGAAGGTGGCGGCAGCGACACAATCACGGCTGCACTGGTCACGTTTCCACTTCAACTTTGTCACTCGATCTTTTCTCTCTGGCGCCCGGCAAATTTCCGTAGCTTGGGGGTGTCTTGTATGACAGTGAATATTCTAAAGCGAAGGATGAGGTGTTTCTACCCGTCATATTCTAAAAGGGCATGGCGCATTGTTCCTCGCACGAGAAGCTGTACCCAGCCCTCTGTCTCGACAGGCAGAGACAGAGCCTGGGACTCACGCCTGGTCGAACCTGTGTACCCAGCCCTCTGTCTCGAGAGGCAGAGACAGAGGGCTGGGTACAGCTTCCACCAGGCCTGTACCGGGCTTCGTGTCCGCGACTGTACACCTCCAGCAATACATCCGAAGTCAACGAACAGAGATCTAAAGTGACCCAGCGTCAGTTGTAAACAAATTATTCGTAGTGCTGAAGATCATGACCTGTGGTCTGTCCACGTTACGGTCAGGAGACGGTTGACCTGCGGCGTGAGAGGCGGTGTTATGTAACAAGACGAACATAAAACGAGAATAGCATTGCGAAAGCAAATTTATTTTGGGGTGTACGAGTGAACACCACTGCTCCAGGTCACTTCCTATCCCTTCCAGGTCACTTCCCAACCTCTCATCCAGGTCACCTTCTGTCCTAATTGATTCTTTAGATATAACAGCACACATTAAAGAAGCCGTCGGTATATATCCGATCATTACCTCGAAATCAGGTATTTAGGACGATATTGTAGGAAGTCTTTAAGGTGAAAAATACTGACAAAAAAAAATTGAGAATGCAGTCTGACCTTGACGTGTGTCTCCTCCCAGGTGATGACCCCCTGACCTGCTGCAACTCGACCCCTGTGTAACCCTCGTCCGGGAAGAACCTTCAACTGTGAAATGAGTTACGCCAAGTAAATAAGTGTTTACAAGTCTTCAGACTCCGGCATCAGAAAGGTAAATAATTTAAATTTCTCACATCAGAGTTTACGGGTAACGCAGAACAAAAAAATTCCTTTTCATGTACATTTTTCCTTGATCATCTTGTTAGAGCATGAAGGAGAATTTATTTTTTGATGGGATATCCATGAAAATTCTAGTATATTCGATTCTCCCCGTATCCGATAAGAGAGTTATCCCGAATCACATGGGTCTATCCTGACTTAGAACCTATCCTGCATCTACCGCTGAAGATAGATAGAATATTTGACAACTCGTGGGTGTGCACTTTCCTCCTTCAGTGGTGTGTTAAACCCAACGAGTAAAATCATTGGTTAGCCTTTACGTGTCAGGAATATTCGGTTCATATTATAGTGTCATTCTTGGACTAACTGAGCAAAATGGTACGGCCCTTGAGCACGACGGTATGACCCTTGAGCACGGCTTAACCTGTGACCTGACCCCCCCAAACAGGAAATTAACTCGTCTTTGGAAACTTAAAGAAAGCTGAGGAAAGGAGATTTATAATTCACATTAGCAAACCCAAACTTTCCCCAAGACGATATTGCGAAAGTTGGGTCAGAATTCCTGGGGCCGCTGAACCCTCAGGTTCTGTAGTAGATGTTTACTTTGTTGAAAAAATATAAGAAGAGGGTGTTTTTAATGTAATTTATTTCTATTAATTAATTTGTACGTAAACACGTGTATATTTTGAGGTGCTTATACACTAAACTTGTGATATTTGATGGTTGTTTCGGAGATGTGGTATGTAAACACTGACAACATGATGGTTTCTGTAGATTTGTTTTCTGTTTTTCGTAGTAATTTGTTGGTGTGGGTCTAAGCCACCCTGGGAAGGAAGGAACGGCGACTCGCACACACGGTTGATTCACATGTTTCGAGACCCATCTCCTCGAACGCTGCTGTAACCCGCCTTATATAAACCCATATTGGTGTATGCATGTACACTCTGGTTTCGCAAGGGCCTGTCATATCTTTCCCATTTCATAGCATGTGTGGCCTAGTAAATAGCGACTCGAACTAACTTAACTACACAGTGTATGAGCGGCGAGGCATTGGAGTGGTTCACACACTTCGAGACTGTCCCCGAAGCGGTTGTTCATTCACCAACAGTGTGTGTGTGTGTGTGTGTGTGTATCACCGGCACTCGTAGCGGCAGTAATGCTGAATTTCGATGGTTATTTCTCACTTATATTCTTCAATGAACAGGTCAGTGGTGCATACGCTTCGTGGGTTAAGGTCTCAACGACTCTGCGTTGATACAACGCCAGGAAAGTGGTCCAGCAGGCGGCAGTTCCCAGGGAGTGATGCTACGGGTTCGATCGACCCTTAGCCATGCCGTAAGTGAGGCTCCGTTTTGTCTCGTTAAATTAACATGTATTATAACATGAAGGAAAGTTATCTGAGAGGTTATATTATACAGTTAAGATAACTGCCACTTGTGGTGGGAGAACATACGAGTTAATTGCTGTGATCTTTTTGGGGAATAACTTTGAAGTGAAAGGAGTAAACTAGCGCTTTGTGCTATTAAGTTATCGATAGAGCAGATCCCACGATCATTGAGTATGACGGTACGACCCTTGAGTATCAATGCCTGGTCTTTAGTATGCGGTAATCGTTATTCGCTGTATCCCCATGTGGAAAATGGTATCATGAGAATCACGCAAAGATCACAGTGATCATTAATCACCTGGAGTTATCTTAGCAGGTGGTGATCACTGTCCAAGACAGTTTACGTACTAGTTATCCAGGGTGAGCCAGAGACCAGACTCTTCCCACATACCACAGCCACAGACCAGGTTTTCCTACAGACCACAGTTACGGACTAGCTCTTCCCGCAGACATCAGCCTCAGACCAGATCAGCCCACAGACAAGGTTCTTCCCACAGACTAGGCCCTTTCACAGACCATAGCCACAGACCAGGTGTTCCCACACACCACAGCCGCAGCCACAGACCAGATGCTTCATGTGTTCTTTGTCTTATTACAGGCCATATGTTTTCCCAGATGAGAATGGCAGGTAATTACACAGTAGGATTTTTATAACCTCTACGTTCCCTTGTTATGCCACCGATTAACTCTCTCTCTCTCTCTCTCTCTCTCTCTCTCGCTCTCTCTCTCTCTCTCTCTCTCTCTCTCTCGAGCTTCTTGCTTAGGCAAAGCGCCTATACCTCAACCCAGCCTCTTAAAATATCCCTTTAGTTGTCTTCCTTAAATGATATAATAAGATACAAAAGAAACTAGCAGTAAATCAGGCTGCAGTTATTAAGCCACAGTTCAGTTACAGACCTCGATTACAGATGACCTCTTGAGGCATTTATGGCAGCCAGATATCACCACGAAGATCTTAAACACAGTAAGACAGAACAGAATACACACATCCGTGACCCGAAACTCTTTACCTCACCACACGTAACAGTCATCATAGACCAGACATCCCACATTCACTGGATGAACGTCTGGACTGTAGATTCTAGAGTGTGTGCCAGACCAGTCAAACGTTGTGGAGGGTATGTACCTACTAGCGCCTGCAGGCCGCGGCCTCGAACAGCCTGGTTGGTTCAAGGAGCAACAGCGTAACTTTAGTTCCCTTTCTCTTTCAGTGGTGCCAACAGCTTTCCATACCGTCCCAGCTCTCCCAACACATTTCCACACCACCCACCACACTGCCGTCACCTTCCCACGCTGCCCACAGCACTACCAGCACTTCCCCACACTACCCACTGCACTACCAGCACTTCCCCACACTACCCACTGCACTGCCAGCACCTCCCACAATACCCACTGCACTGCCATCACCTTCCCACACTACCCACGGCATTGCCAGCACTTCTCCACACTACCCACTGCACTGCCAACAGCTTCTTATCACCTGGAGGAGGAAGAGAAAGAAATGCCCTCGTCTGCCGATACCTCGGGGAGCCATTTTAAGACCACGAGCGAACCTAGAGACCATTGTTTTCTGAGGGAGAATTACTCTTCTAACACAGAAATAGAAACTTGTGTGTCTGTGTAGTTGTGTGTGTTTGTGTGTGTGTTAGGGTTATAAGTGTGTTCTTAAATGCACGTTTGTAAATGTCTTTTTTTGTTTGTTCATGTGTTCATTCGTGTACCGGTGCGACTCCTTCTGTGTGTCTCCTTTATATATATATATATATATATATATATATATATATATCCTTTCAAGTATGTAACTATCTTGCTCTTCTTTC
>JAUUDW010034887.1:0-17020 GCA_032361385.1 Panulirus guttatus
TAGATCGTCAAAATGACTATTACAGAAAAAGGATCTATTTACCTGCTATGTAATATTCTCACTGTATATAGAATAGAGTAATTCTAAGAGAACATTGTTGAATATGTTTTGCTGCATAGGGTATTTTATATTTGCAAAGCATGTTTTTTAAAAAGAATTGTTTCTAATATTTAGGGGCTGCAAATAGGGCTAGCCCTTCCTATATACTCTAGATGCTCAGAGCCCCAACCATTTTATAGTGACTTTCAGAAAATAGGAAATGCTGTCCCAGACACCTCAAAATTTGAAATTTTCAAATTTTTCCAGGTGCATACCCCTCGAGCCCCTTAGAGCTCATGATTTAGGGGGTAGTTCAAAGGGTATAGAGGCCCACAAATGAGACAGCTTACAGCCCCCCCCAAAGGCTAGGACCAATCTTGGTAGCAAGACAAGATGAGTAACAGCAGTAATGGTAAAATAAAGCTTTGTCACTTGTATTAAGATAGCATTGAAGAGTATTTATTTGTTAAAGCTGGCCATACTACACTGTTCATTGTTACCAGTCTTTCACTCTTGGTTGAACAATGTTCATATTTTTTTTCAAAATGTGGTTATTGAATGTTTAACATCTCGGCATTTTATATTTGTCTTTTTCTAAAGCTTTAACAAAGTATGAAAATTTTGAGTTTTACATGTGCTCTAGCACGTAAACATGATTGAAGTACAGTACATCACCTTTTATTTATGGAGATGAAAACTACTTTATGCATGCTAAATTCACATCATGTAGTACAAGGCCAGGATGTATTTCAATAAGATTTATTCTAGTGTTAACTCATACTCATTATTTACTCAAATTACTCTACGTTATAGGGCAAATATTGTATTTGCAACCTAAAGGCATATAGGTTTGAGGTTGAGGCCATCAGGCATTGTCACATGTTGATATAGGCAGAGAGCTAATTATTATGTTATGGCAAGACCCATCACATATCATGCACTTTGGCTGAGGAGGATTTCATTACACTAAGTGGAAGACAGCTTAAATGGATGTTTAATTCTGTGCAGTATTCACTAAACCTTGGTAACTTCTTAATATACATGAGGAGCACATGCAATTGGTGGGTAGACTGTGTATTCTTGGGTGGTTACAAAGCTTTCAACACTATACAGCATAGGAGATCGATTATGAGGCTAGATCTACAACCAGTAATAAAGGGCAGACTTCTTCACCAGATAGAAGGTTACCTTTGGGAAAGGTCAGAAGAGCATTCTCAAAATGGGGTGGGGTCACCAGTATTATGCCACACAATTTGGTCTTTAGCCTACTAATTTTCATAGTTCATGTAAATGGCTTGCCATATGGACTGGACTCTTACCAGGACATGTTTCCAGATCATGCCAAGGTCAGAAGAGAAGTAAAGAATAAGGATGATCACACTAGCTTACAAGGGGACCAAGACAAATGCCACACTTAGTATTATAAATGGTTGATGAAATTTAATTTAGGTAATTGCAGAGTGATGAGGATGAGATGCTGTGAAAGAAGGCCTTTGTATGATTATTACAAAGCAAAAAACAAGCTACTAGGATCTGTATGTGAAAGAGACCAAGGAATCAATATTGAATAGGTCATCATCTCCCAATTAGTAATACAAGCCAGTGACTGTGACTCTAACCATGGACCACCAGTGTACCTTTGTCCAGTGCGAAATGCTCATCATCAGAAAGCACTGCTCTGTCAAGTTTTTCTAACAAGAATGGTAATTATATGATGAAAAAATATAGAATGCGCTGTACTAGTTTGGTCAACACATTGGAGAGGAATGTTGATCTGCTCAAGAAAGTCCAGAAGCCAGCAGTAAAGACAGTACCAGAAGTGAACAAACTAAGCTACGGGAAGAAACTAGTTGACACTGAACTACTCTGGAAGACTGAAGAAAGAGGAGAGATTGAAAGAATGATCAAGTTTCTGAAGAGATTCATTGTACTTCATCATTAGTAAGAGTTGTGGTACATGGAACATGATAATAAAACTGCAATTACAAACTATAGATAAGTTTAAAAGAGTGGGGTCCCAGGAGTGAAAATCCTTCCCCATACTGTGGTATACAAATAGGTAATCACATGTAATTACACACACATTTACAATCTAAGCACAAATTAGTAATTATACATAATTTTGTAATCCCATTTTATAGAAAGAAGTAAACTACTTACAGTTATGGTCAAGTAAACCTAGTGTCCCATTTCAGGTTTAATGAAAGGCAATTAGAGTGATTCCAAGTTTTTTCTTTATTTTTTGAGTGTATTGTTACTTTAAACATAATATGATGGTGCTACTATTCTCTTATGTGACTGTCCATTACAGGAGTCTTATGTTCAAATGTTCAGTGATAATCATTTAGGGTTAGAAATAACAAAACACTTCTATCCAAAAAGTGAGAATAACAGTTGTTATCATCTTGATACAAAGAAAATGGGCAGCTATGAATTAGGTCCTGTAAGCTTTCCATATAAGCCTCCATAAATTCATAACAAATGTATGTAGATATGTAATGAGCAGCCAAAGCTATGGCACTAAATTTCTTTTCATACTTGTTCACAGCTTCTGACATTAAAGTCACCATATGCTAAGTTGGCCCAGAAGCCATACCCCTCTACATAGCTAAGGTAGCTGTTTGGTTCATATTCAGTGTTTCTGATGCTATCCATTTATTCACACTTAAGTGTGTTCACAGTTTATAATCAGAGTGGTTCTTCTGTATAGTAATGTAAAAAATTGGGAACATAAAAATTTAAATGATTTTAAGGCATTAGCACTTTAGAGAGGACGTTAAAAATGTTGAACGTATCACAAACAGTCAAAGTCAAGGAAAACATCATTTTCGAATGAAACTTATTCGCTAGTTCTTTGTTTTGTAGCAAATTTAAAGTGCTAATGCCTTAAAATCATATAAATTTTTATGTTACCAATTTTGTACAATATTTTTCAGAAGAACAGGTCTGACTGTAAACTGTGAACACAGTATGAATACATGGATAGCAACACAAACATTGTATATGAACCAGCTACCTTATCTATGGAAGAGGGGGATAGCTTCTGGGTCAACTTAGCATTCAGTGACTACAGTGAGGTAGTGCCAGGAACGGCCAAAGAAAAGGCCTCATTTGCTTGATTCATGAAAATATTAAAAGAAACAAGCTCTGACTCCCATTTACCAGCCAAATTATATTTTGTGTGGTTCTGCCTTTGTGCATTACAAGTATGTAGGATTCATAACAGATCTGGTTCAACCCATGAAGAAGGACAGAGCTTACTTGGGGTCTCTTACTGTAGTGTGTGCAGTTGGTCATTCTGTCAACAAGTTCCTCATCTTGCTAGGCCTTCCAAATGAGGTACGATGTCACCTCACTTATAAGTAAATGTGTAATTGCAATAGTAGTGTCTTAAGTTATAAGAATGTTTGCAACATTTCTCAACTGCCATAATTGTAAAATGGAAACTGTAATTATAAATGGTCATATGGAAGACTTACCTCAAGTTTACATACACATTATATTCGTCATTATTTACAGATAATATTCATCAGCTAGTCAGATCGTTTCATTGTATAGACTAAAGTCTTTTCATTGTCAAGCTTCTAATGGTCATATCTTATTCACCAACAGAATGATGGCTTTTTTTTTTAAGAAGCTCGTGAATGCTGACATAACAACATTTCAGTCTCTTGCAAAGAGATTAGTTATGAAATTATTACATAAATATTAAAATGTGTTTTCTGTGGTGAATACCAAAATTTTATTTTATGAGTGTGTACATATATATATGTACAAATGTCAGTATCATTTAAAAGGTTTTACTCTATTATAATTACTTTAGTATTCTCTTGTGAATAAAAGTTACATAAACCTTCAAGGATGTGACCCCCCATATATTTTTTTTAAAATAAAAGTGGAAGACATTCCAGAGGAAAAAGCAATTATAGTATTATTTAATCCAGAAGATTAAAAACCAGATCAAGAATGATTGGTTAAAGATATGATGAAAAGTGAAGGCAAAACAGAAAATTAGTGTGTTACTGCATGGCAAAGTGGATACAGGCTAAATGATCAGACAAAAACAATATTTTGGTTCACATAATGACTGTAAAAGGCATAAAAGGCAATGCATGAATTAAAATGGGAAAAGATCTTGTATAATCAGTAAGAAGTTTAGAAAACTCACATTGAATATGGAATGAACAATATTCAGTGTGTATCAAGAACTAAGAAGAATGTGTAGACCAGATTTGTATAGTTAATACTGTTAGACAATGTCAGGTTTGTAAACACTGTACCACATTATGAACTCAGAAGCACATTAAGGAAACACAACTGGACTTGGAAAAACTTATAGAGCAATATGGTACACACACACATCAACAGAATTTTTTTGTTTTACTCAGAAGTAATGCAAATATGAGATTAAGTGGTTATGAGCACTGATATGTATCTAAGTGTAATGTTACTATGCTGTACCTTAATAGGTAGTAGGGTAGCACATAATGTACACTTCAACTTTGGAGGCTGTCTTCACCTGTTCTTTGGTATGTCAACCAAGTTGTTGATGCCTGTCTTCATTTTTGCATGTGCTATGCTGTTTGGATGGTCAGGTGTACTTTAGGTACGTAACTAAATATTCCTCTGAGGCTTTGAGAAGTTCAGAGATCTGCATGTTGTTTATATCCACCAACAGGAGGTCTAATTGTTATAAACCCAATGGTATTATGCTTTTTTTTTTTCAAAAATATTTTTGTATTGCACCTCTTTTTTTTTTTTTCACTGGCTTTCATCTGTAATGTTCAGTCTCTCTCTCTCTCAAGGAAAGGGTTATTTTAGTATGTTGGATGGAGATTAAGACATCCAGTCTTTTTCCATGGTTATATTTGCCTATTTCATATGAGTGAGGAATGGGGGAATAGTGTGAAGGGGCCCCTGAATGAAACATCTCTTGCATATATCATTTCACCTGGCAAACCGAGCATTACCATTTTAATGGGAGTGGGAAGATAAAAAACTCAAATTGAACTCATGAGTTTTCCCAAGGCAGAAATCTTGAATCATTGTGGATGTAAAGGATATCCAACCTGAGGAAAACGTGAGTAACTGACATAATGTGAGTAATGAGGTTTTACAATGTGCCAGCCACCTACGCAGAAGAATTTTTCAGCATATTTTTTCTGATATTTTAAAAAGTGAGCTTAAATTAAGACAAAATTAGATAAGCCAGTCAGTTCAAAGCCTGTCATTTAATCAAACATATGAAAGGCAAGAATTTCTAAATAGAAATTGTTTCAAACAAATGGAAATATCAATATTAAGCATTTATTACAGGATCCTTAACAAGGAGGCTAATTGATGAGGGCTATGTGGGTATTACAAAAAAAAAGTATGACATTAAGAGGCTGGAAAATTAGTTTAAATTGCTAAGGAACAGGATTAGAAGTTATCACAGTTGGAGGGGAAAATGAAATTAACAACCATGAAAGTTATCAGATGAGACAAATCGAAGAATATAGTGTACGGGCAAAACCAGAGATTCAAATCAGTCCAGGGGATTTGGAGGTACATAATCAGATAAAGAAGGAGAAATTATTTAAATACAAAAAAGTCAGAAGGGTCTTTTTTTCAATGCCCATGATGCTCTTCATCTTGAGATATTTGCATATAACACAGAGTAAAGAAACTTGAAAATCATGGGTAAGGAGGGGTGCAGGGGCAATTTCTATGGCTGATCAACAGACTCATAGCATGAACAATGATTTCGAGGGGTGCAATGGCAATTTCTATGGCTGATCAACAGACTCAGAGCATGAACAGTGGTGTAAGGGGAAAATCTGAGACAGTGAAACAGGTACATAGGGAATTATATGAAGCTACATAAAGAATAATGTGCACTGTTAAGATACAGACAAATCAGGAAAATTTGCAGTCTGGTAGCTGACGGGTTTAGAAAAGTGCAGAGCATATAGGATCAGTGCTTGTTAGCATAAAAGATTTCTGAGAAAAACACATGAAGACTGATGAATCAACACCGAAGGACTTAGCATGAAAGTTGGTTGCACCAAAATCAAAATGACAATGAAGCAGGTGTAAAGCAGAAGGTTGAGAAACGAAAGTCTCAACTGATTTATGGACTAGAGGAGGATCATATCCCAAACAAAGAAAGCGTGAAAAATGAAGGAATGTTGGTTCAAAGAATAACAGGAATGCTGGACACAATTCCCATAATAAAAGGAAGAAGAATTAGTGGATATAATCAAGGATACAGCCAATTATGGTTGCATTTGATCTAGAGTCATCTAAGTAGGAGGTACTTTGGGAGGATAAGAAACTTAAAGGGGAATTCAGCAGTGTATTCATCACATATGATAGACCAAAGGAAGAGATGGAGAAAAGGAGATATTCATCAGATGTGACAGACCAAGGGAAGAGAGTGAGAAAAGAACACAAAGTCAGAAAAAGAACAGGCAAGAGGTCAGGAATGTTTAGTGATGGAAATATCCAACTTGAAAGTAACATACAAATACAAATGGACTTCTAGTTAAAGATAAAATGGACTGATACACTCACTAGAAAAAATGATCTTGTAATGCTTAAGTTTGACTCTTTGGTAAATGACATTAAAAGGACAGATATGAGACACAACGCAAAGAAATATAATCAATGAAACTATACGAACCTCAAACATTTCTGTGGTAAAATCTAATTGGGAAATGGAGTTCAGTTGACAGGAACTAGGGTTTGTGGCAAGAGGTTCTAAGAAATTTACAATGAAAGAGTAGGATCAAATACAAAGGGAATGGTAAGAAAAAAGAGGAATGTTTTCATAAAAGATGTCAAAAAGCAAAGGAGCTTCAAGATGTGCAGTGGTGAAGAAATGGAAAGTACTCTAGCCAGCCAGTTATAAGACAGCATGGAATAAGTGCAGCAGGATAAGAAAGGAAGAAAACTGAAACTCTGTACAGAATATTGTGGATGGTGTGGAAGAAAATATGAAATTTCCATAAATTCAGGACACAGTCGTCAGTTAAAGAACAACTAATCAGGCCAAGGTATTTAGAGGGAATGATTGGAAGGATGATGTAGGATATGTGTAGAACTGAATATCAAATGCACAAGGTTTTTTTTACAGTGGAAGATACTATAGCCCCAACACAGTGAGATGGAATGGGAAGGTGTTAGAAAACAGCGAGATATTTAGAAAACACATTAACAGACTACTATAAGGTCTTAACCTATACAAAGCTCATGGTCCTGATGAAATTTTATTATCTGGGCAGAAGATATGTGCAGTTATTGTAGATAAGCCTCTTGAAATACTATTCAGAATGTCACTTGAAAGAGGCAAAATGCCAAGGATATCAAAGAGGTCAAATGTCATAACTATCTATAAAAAACGAGACTGGAAACAGGAACTTACTACAGACCAGTCTTGCTGATGAATGTGGTCTGTAAGGTTCTGAAAAAGACAGAAAGCAAATGGATGACTTTCTACATAGGAGAAATTACCTAAGTGAGAGAAAGCAAGGTTTTAGAGAAATGAGGTCTTGTGTAATAAACCTCTTGGATTTCTACAAGAGTGTGAGCTCTGTCAGACACATAGGAAGGCTAGGTAGTTTGTTACTATTGCCTGCAGAAAGCATTTAACACCATACTGCACAAGCAGCTGATTAAGAAGCTTGATCATCATGCAGAAATAGTGGGTAAACACTTTCGATGATAGATTATCTCACTGAAAGGGAACAAAGGACGCACTCCAGCAGAATGCCACAGGGTTTTATTATGAGACCATTGCTCTTCATGATCTATGCAAATGATGTACCTGAAGGTTTAGATTCTTAACTGAAATGGTTGCAGATGATGCAAAGGTAATGAGAGCTGAGAAAAGCAAGGGGGATTGCATCAACTTGCAAGAGGACCTAAATGACTCCACTGTTGATCTAATGAAATACAGCCATAGAAATTGTAAAGTACTCAAAAAGTGAGAAAAGGCCTCAATATGATTTTTACCTACCAGGAAATAAGGTTCATGATTCTGTATGAAAGGGACTTGGGAGTTGACACTGTCCCTAAACTGTTGCCAGATTCCCACATTATGAGAACAGTTAAGGGGACAAACTGTCTTCTGGCAGATATGCAGATATAAGAAATGCTTTCAAGTATATGGATAAGGAAATATTTAGCAAACTGTTCATATCTTATGTAAGTCCGAAACAAGACTATGCTTCTCAAATTAGGTCATCACACCTAAAGAAGTACAATTGGCTAATAGAGAAGATCCAAAGGAAGGGAACAAAGATGGTACCAGAATTAAGAAATCTGAGTCATAGGGAGGTTATGAATTTGCTACCTGATCATTACCATTAAGTTTTTAAAACAGACTGATGATGTAGACAGTGAATAGCTCTTTTTGAGATGGAGGGATAGAGCAACAAGAGAACATAACATGAAATTAAGCAGAAACTAGTTAAAAATAGTTGAGATACTATTACTGTATAAGATTGGTGGGTAAACGGAACAGAATGACTGAGGATATGATTAATGCAGCCACCAAACATAAACTTAATAAGTTGTATGATAGAGAATGTTCACGAGTGTAAAATTCCCTGCCTGCACGTTACATATAGGTAATTACACACACAAACACAATTGGAAACAAATCATCTGCTGGTTGCTATCAAAACAGAACTCGTGTATAAACAAGGAAATATCACTGTTCAACAAATTTTGACTTATTTTATGTTTCAGAGATGAAATGTTTTTCCCTTTGTGGATTTTGGGATGCTGAACATGAAAATAACTATGAAAACATTGGATTCACTATGGTTTCCAAAAAAATTCACCATCTTACAGTTTTCTTGTATTACACACTTTATTGGTGACACAGGGTAAAGTCAGTGGCTTACCTTAATTATACACAATGCTTCTCCACTTGTTACTTGCATACATGTCCTGAAGCTCTTGGAATCTCATTTGCCCTGATACCGTTTCTCTACCACTGAAAACATTTGCCATGCTTATCACTCACTGTACCATAGTTAACCAAATAAATCTTGGTGAGAGTATAGAAAATGTATCTTTAAAGACATCTTGCAGCCCATTTTCTGATAGGATGACAACAGGTTTTCTACAATTTCTTTGTATAAAATTGTCAGCTTTCATATTTCCTTTAAAGTTGATTGCTACCAGCTGGAAGCATTCCACGCTGTCTTTTCATCACCACTGAGGATGTGAGTAAGCTGCTTGTGTTTGAAGAGCTCACAGATCTGTGATCCAACAAAAAACACTCTACATGATATTTGCCTCATTGAGCCTAGGGAATTTCATTTTGAGGTACTGAAATGCAGGCCTGTTTTTATCCACAGTCTTTATGAAATTCTTCATGAGGCCCAGTCTGATGTGCAGAGGCAGAAGCAAAATCTTGCTGGATTCTACCAGTGGTAGGTGTTGTGCATTCTTGGTTCCTGGTTCCATAAAAATCACTATTCACATGATCCAAAGACAGATGATCATTGTCAAGTAATTCAGGATCGGTGTTATCCCTAGTGACAAATGAGTAAAAGGTAGCAATGAAAATTTGATGATAGAGCCACGGTTCAATCTTCTCAACTAGTTTTGACATCTTCAGGAGGTAATTATTCTTCCTAGCAGATACACAAATTTATATCTAAAACAGGTGGATGAAGGGACAAGATATGGGAAAGTCACTATCTGATTAATGTGATACTTGCACTCTCCTGCCACAAACAGCCCAATCATAAGACATTCATTTCTGCTGCTGTTTTTGCCAAAACAGAGCTAACCACTTTGTTGTAGTTTAATTTTTTTAATGACAATATGAGCTATTTCCAATGCTTTCCTCATCTTCTTTGTCTACTCCCTGCTTTAGAATCCTCACATCCCTCCATCTTCGAAAGTGCCCCTCCTTGTCTATATGTACCACCAAAGCATTAGCTCTTGTGTTCCTGTAGCCTAACCCGTAGGTCCCAACCAGTCTCAATGAAATAATTCTTCCCATATCCACTGCATGGAATCTCATACACTAAACTGTTTTTGTTATCCTCTGGCTTCTTCCTAGTCCTTACACTTTCTCCTATCTCTGTCTCTGATGTAGTTGATGTTCATGGATGTCATCTGCAAAATCCTGCTAAGGTGTTTTGCTTACCAGGGGTTAGGTTATCACTAAGAGTCTTTTACTCCCAGTGTTACTCCTATCATCATCAACAGATTTTCTATCCATAATACCCTGTGTATTTCCTTTGAGTTTACAGAACAGCCCCTTGGAGTAACCCAGTTTCATGAAAGATTCTGTAAAGTGTTCGCATTCATCTTTAGAGAACTCTGGGCTACACATTCTACAAGCACTTAAAAATCCAGTGACTACCCCAGACTTGGTCATGTCACTCTGTGCTGATAGACAGTGACTAAAATTGTCCTTGTTGGTTGGTTTTCTGTGTACTAAATATCCTGGTCTGTTGTTTGTCCTGTGTATTAGGGTTATACCAATGGTCTGTTAGTTAAACTCAAAGGAAAGGCACAAGGAATTACGGAAAAAAGTTATGGCAGTGACAATGAAAAAGTAATTCATGACAAAAAACACACATTAATAAAAATTTGCAGACAAAATCGATGGACGTAGAAACTACATAAGGTATAAAAACGAGATATCCTGAGTTCTAGGAAGAACACAGAGGGTAGATGTGAGGGGAATTATTCTGGCAAGACCGGTTGGGGCTTACAGGTAAGGCTATGGAAACAAAAATCTGACATCAGACACCACTGCACCACTAGTGATTTGGTGGTACAGGTGGACAAACACTTATGCACATTAAAAAGGGGGGAATGAAAAGATTATACACTATGGAATAGACAAGAGGAGGAGGAAAGCACTAGGACTAGCCCAAATTGCCATTAAAGGAAAAAATAAGCCAAAGTGGGGAGCTTTACTTGGGCAAAAATGGCAGCAGAAATGATACTCTGATTAGTCTGTTTGCTGCAGGCAAGCACAAGTATCAGATCAGTCAGACAACCACCCTTATCAGCATCCACTTCTTTGACTCAACAGTTTTGAATATAAGCTGGAGTATCTGTCAAGATGTACCATTATTCTCCTGAAGATGTCAAAGCTAATTATGAATAAATTCCTGGCTATCACTTTCAGGTTTTGTTGATAGCTTTTTCTTATACTTCAGGATCATCTGCCTGGTCCTTGAAATCTTGCTAAGAACACTCAGTTTCCTTCCTTGAAAATTAGTGAACATATGCTGTCAATGGCATACTTGGAAGATGACTGACTGTGGGGAAAAGTTATATTGCACTGCCATTCTGGCAACCACCAGGACTTGGCAGATGATGAGGAAAAGAAGAAATGCTAATTAAATGGCTCCTAGAGGCTCTAGACATGACAGGCACAGTTTTTGTAATAGAAGGTTGAGGATTTTGGTGAAAATTGAATTGGAATCATGTAGGCAGGCTAAGAAACATAGCAAAATTAATAAGTTCTGTAGAGCCTTCATCAATACAAGGTGATACACTATGGGAAGAGACCAAGTGAAGCAAAGACTGCAGTCAAGAGGGCAAAAACAAGAAAAGTTGAGGCATGATGACAGAATGGCCCCATCAGCACTATAGAGAGCCCAAGAATGTTAAATGATGAAAATATCAGACTGAAAATAATGTATAAAAATGAAGTCAGACTATTACTAAATCATAAAGAGCTCGAATTTAAAGATTGTCTTAAGGCGAATGCACTTGATATTATAAGAATTGTGGAGACAAAACTTACAAGAGAGACAATATCTCATCTCTTCTGTTCATAGAGATACATGGTAGCATGGAGGGAGAGAGAAAGCTTTTAGGTTTCAGGAAATACTGGGAGATGGCCAATTCAAAAAATGCATAATAGGAAAAGTAAGTGTTGGAAAGAAAAGCATGATGTTGATGATGTGTAATCCTCCAAAGAAACAGACTTATTGCAAGTCCAGTTGACTAGGATATATAATTACTAATCAACCACTGGTAACTCAAGTTTAGTAATTGGAAAGGCATGTGCACATTGTTAATGTAATGCAGGCATTTTTCACACTTCATAACCTGAACTGTTAGAATTTAATGGGTCATGTTATGCAAGACTACAGTGTATTAGATAGGGGTTTCTTAATTTGGCTTGTGAGCACTGTTTTTGGTTACGTTAGGAGAACTTTACGGGATCACAGGAGCATTCTCATTCTCATAAGAACTAGGTTAAGAATCCTGCCTCTGAAAATTTTTGTCACCATGATTCTCCATGAGAATCCAAACCAGAACCAAAACCAACACAAACTAGAACAAATAAACAATGTTAACAATGAAGAAACAAAAGGCTGGTACATTAGCCAGTAAAATATGCACTTCTCAGAGATGTAAAGTACAGGTTGCCAATCAAAAATCCGGCAATCGTTATTCCAGTTCCATCAGTGTTCTGGCATGAATCTCTGTGTGGTCTGTATCTGTATGGTGAGTACAGTTTAAAAATTCTCAGGTTTCAAAGCTTTGAAGGATGCTGTTGTTCCACTAAGTGATGATGATGATGATCCTGACAACCCACCTGCTACCTGTATTTAACTTTTTCTACTGTGTACAGTACTGATTCAAAATTCTTCAGAATTGTACTGTAAGTCCAGCATGTTACCAGTACAGTACTGTATCATTTAACAGCACCCAAACCATTCTATTTTATTCAGCATTAAAAGTTCATTTGCTTTTCATTTAGTGTCTAACTTTCTTTAAAGTACTGGAGTCATTTTCTGTTACAATATATACAACATATATAGAGTCAGGAGGCAATCAATCAAATTTCCGGAAAAATAAAAAATCCAGCAGCCATGAGGTCCCAAGGTTGCCGGATTTTTGATTGGCAACCCGTACCAATAACGGGGAATTCAGTCAAAAAGAAACAGAATGAGATAATTTGGATTCTTATGGAGACAGGGAGTTATGGTAACATAAGTTTTCAGAACCAGGGGTCTTAACCTAGTCCTGACGAGAATATAAGTGCTCTTGTGATTTTATAATTTGCTCTCCAATGAAACAAAAACTATGCTCACAAGCACCAGATTGATAACCCCTCTGTCCTAGATACCGTAGCCATACAAAACATGACCTGTTAGATTTTAACAGTTTGTGTTATCAAGTGAGAAAAGTATCTGATCTACATTAACCATGTGCACATGCCTATCAAGATAGATTGCTAAGTTTGAGTTACCAATGGTTGATTAGTAAATACATACTCTAACAACCACATTAATTGGAATTCTTAGGTCTCTATACTTATTTGCACAGTTAATTATAAAATACAGTAATATCATAACAGCATATCTCTATTAGTTAAAAATATCATTATTTTGAACTAACTTCCATTTGTTCCTGAAACCAGTTACTCAATAATCATAGCATTTGAATTCCTCTAGCCTAGAAACTGAATATTCATTGACTTCATCAAAAGAAGTTTGCATTAGGGGCATAAAACAAATAACAATACCAAAGGAAGTAAAACAGATTTGTTATATTCATTAATAAAGAAAAATTAATGGAAGATTGAAAAACTAGCATCTGGCAACATTCTCTATTTTTGGTTTAGCAATTCTGTAAAGCAGAGGATATTCACAATCAGTCATGTGATATCTGTCTGATGGTGTTTACCTCATATTTACTTTTGCCCTTCATTAAGAAAATTGATATGTGTTATATAATTGTCCCCCATCCATGTTGGAAAGTAGCAATGCAAACTCTGGAACCGGGCAGCCGTCAACATTAAAAGGAATGATCAAATACCTTGTTTCAAGAACATTAACAAATCTGGAGTACTGTGTTTAACATGTCTAGTAATACTATCTGGTTATCAGATGACAATCTGCATTGACATTACAACACACCATGGAAACTTTTGTAACTCATATGGAAGATCTACAGGTAGAAATCTTAAACTTCGAAAACCAAACAACAACCTGTAGAGAGAAAAAAAATCTTAATTCTACCTATAATACAAACAAGATTTTATCTGACGTGTCATTTGAGTTGTCAAATATTATCACAAAAAAATTATGCCTTTTGGTAATTGTAAAATTATTATATTATCAAATTATATCTGCAATGAAAACTCTTGTTATTACTGTATCAGAAAACCAAAGAAAATTGTTAGCAACTTGAGCTGAAAACATCGCAATGAGAAGTGATGATGCATTGACGTTATCCTGAATTTGAGTCATACTCTGGGATTGTAAGCATACAGAGAAGACAATTCTAAAAAATTCTCCCTGTTTGAAACTCTATTTTGGACTGGGTCTACTGCCATATAATCTTGCAATAGGTGAGCTTTTACTCCATTCTCAACATAGAAACATCTAAGTGCTAAAGTTTCAAAATTCTCAAAAGTACAGGAGACTACCTCCAATCAAATAAGAGGAAGTCCAAAGCAGGTTTTTACCTGATGACCAAGAGGATAATCTTGAAAGGAGTGCCTTGGAGGGGAAAACTCTGCCTCATTCAGAGTGTGGCATAGTTGCGAAAGGGTCTTCTCAAATAAATACAATTGACAGGAGCAATGAAGATATCTGAAAATTCCTCTTAGACTTAGGTAAAACAGAACCTTTCATATTGTTCTCTTCCCTGTACCAAGCTCAAAAAAGACTTGATAATGTGGTGTGCTCTTCATACAGATGGTTGTAGAGAACTTTGAAAACTCTGAATAACCTCACTGAGAAAAAGAGGCCACAGAAGGATGACTATTACAAAACTCCACCTGCTCTACCCTACCAAGAGAGTCCACTTTCAGCTGAATGCAGTCCCCAAAATCTTAAGTACAGCATAAAATCCTCTCTACAAGAGACTGAAAATTGCTTTAAAGCTCCAGAGTAAAAGAAAACTGCATCAGGAAGGAAAGATTCTTTTACAAGAGAAAGGTCTTGCAAAGAGTTAGAGAAGACTTCCCAGAAAGGCAAGGAGGAAAAAACAAACAAGAGTCTGTCCTTCCTCATGTATGAAGCTACTCTGGAGAAGGCCCAAGATACTGTGCATACTCAAGAAGTAACTTCAATAGCAGGATATGTGGACTTTTTTGGAATGAGAAGTTTTTAATGAGACTATTTCCAGTGATACAGCCTTACCAAAGGTGACTTTTCACTCACCGTATAATCTCATGCAGGCAGAGTCTAGTAACACCTGTTTTAAATCAATTTATAAATAATAATGCTAATTTCTATTGAAATAACATTAAGAAAACTTCAAGAAACACAATTGGTTATGGTACAGTACTCACCAATGCAAATGATCAGAGCAGCTTTAGCAGACAATGGTGGGTGATCGGGTGGGAGGAGCTACTGTGAGGATAAGCCAGGATGTGGCTCATCTTCCTTGGAAAAGGCACTTTTCTCCTTAAAGAAATTATCTATGACAGGCTGACTTGCCTGCAGTTTCATAGACAAAGCCAGATCCATGCCCTGACTGATATCATACTGATGCTTACCAGCCTTAATATGCCTTATCACCTGCATTTTCATACATTATCCACACTGATGGCCTTCCTTGACTGCTTTGCAACATCACCATCATGATCACCTGTAGGCCTTTTTCCAAACATGGTACGGGTGTCTTTCATACACAAAAGTGTCCAAAACAATGTAAAATAAAACCACCATGCTATGGTAGACATGGCAATGAGAACGTTCAAGACTGGTGGCCCAAGTCACTGATTGGCTCAATGTTGTATTATATCTCTTTTCATTGCCTGAGCACATTTAGGACAAAAGAAATTGATGTTTAGTTTAACCTGCCTTTTTCATTATAAACTGTTGCTTTCCCTTAAATGCTTGCCCATGTTAACAACACAAACTCCAGCTTGCCATTTCTCAATCATTATGAATCTGTTGCACATAGAAAAGTATGTAGAAATAAGAGAAATAAACCCACCATGCTGCTGAAGACAGTAATGCATGATTACTAGCTTTATCTCACAATATAACCTGAATTTTCTAGTCAAAACTGTTCTTTTTCTTCTATTCTTGCCCACACTACCAAAACTAACACATGCAAGCCATTTTTCAAACATTTTGAGTCTCATGCACACACACAAAAAAAGAGAGAGTAAGAGAGTACATTCCTATGAGTTCTAATGACGAGATTTATCCAATAAGAGAGGGTTGATGCAAAGTGCTAACTGCACGCCTTGCTTGATGAAAATGTCTATTCCTCTCAGCTGCCACCTGCATCAAATAATAATCTGTTCTTGGTTATCTGGGATTGATTTGAACCACATGTCAAGTACTCTTAAATGTTTCTGTAGTTATTTCATGTATATTCCTCATTTCTCCTGACAGTACAGTGCCGGCTATAAACCCTATACACCTCCCCATACAGTTTCAAAGTTGATATTACACTTAAATTTCGGTACTTTGTCATCTCTCCTTTACCCTTGATTACCATCTGCAGATGTCTTAACATGGAATTGGCAAGTCTCCTGAAATATTTTTAGTCCATTTTTTTTTATCCACAGGGCCTTGATGTCATGAATAAGGTGAGGCTCTTATGAAGTGTTGCAAGAAGCAGCCACCTGATCGTGTGTTCTGAGCACCGGTTGCACCTAAAAATATCATGTGCATCCACATTTTCTTACTTCCAGACTACATAGCTTTGGAAGGTAAGAGCCAACCATCCTGAAGCAAAGGTGGAAGAAATACAGTGCCTAGAGGTGAAATTCCCAAAATGAAGTGGCAGCCTGGAAGAGTAAAGAAATGCTCACACCATTAGTCCCAGTGACTAGACATATAATGACTTCACCCTGAGAGCATCATATGATTGCACCCAGAATAAACCTTAGCTGTGTATCTCCTCTGATAACATATGGGGGACAGACGATGTTTTCGTCTGTTTTATTTGCAGTATATTCCAAGGAATTCTTGAAGACATTTAATAGCTTTGTATTCCCCGTTGAAATGCTTTCAGGTTTAACACATTTTCTTTC
>JAUUDW010034997.1:0-17019 GCA_032361385.1 Panulirus guttatus
ATCGTTACTGAGTGCCACCGGACCCATAAATCAGTGTATGAGGTAGGAAAAATTGTTACAGCCCCCTTCGACCTTATAAAGAGGGTATCCTGACGAGCCTTGACCCTCGGTGAAGTGAGCCCGGCGAGGGGGGCTGCGTAATGATATATATAATCATCAGGGTATGGATGAACATCCTAGGTTAAATTTGCTTACAATTCGGAAATCACACATACCATCATCAGAATCTGTAGAAAAAAAGATGATATGCATGTAATATCTACATAATGAGCTTATTTTAAAAACGTAAAATGTTCCTTGAAAAATATATATAGAAACCCAACGTAAAATGAATAATCGAGAAAGAATAAGTAAAACTAATAATACTAACAATTCTTCCTTATTTAAAAAACAAAACGTAACAAAAATCTACAAAATTTAATGTCACGTTCTAATGTATTTTAGTTAAGGTTGGATTGTTACTCATTTTTTGATTTTCTTTATTCTTTCTCAATAATTCATTTCATGTTGGGCTTTTATGATATATATTTTTCAAAAAACATATTAGAGTTTATGCTTACAACAAACTCATACTGAAGATATTACATGCATATTATCCTTTCTTTACAATCTTTGATGATGGTATATGTAATTACCGAAACCTAGGCCAATGAAACCAAAGATCTTCATCCAAGTCCTGTTGATTCGTCTTCTATTACGACTGCGTTGTCTGTGCAACAAATCGACTGTGAATGTGTGTGTGTGTGTCGACGTGCGGTAAATGCAATGAACCAGGGCTTGTGAAACGTCCGGGGTAAACCAAGGAAAGGTCTGTTGAGCCTAAATGTGAACAAGAAGCTGTGGTGTCGGTGCATTGCTCATGACAGCTAGAAAATGGACGTGAGCGGATGTGGCCTTTTTTGTCTGTTCTTGACGCTACCTCATTAACACGGGAAACTGTGATCAAGTATGAAATAAGATATATAAATATGATTGCAAATTTTGAATTACATACAAATGTTGGGAAAGAATGTTGGCTATCCGAGTATTTCTATCTAACACCACAATTTCTTGGGGTATACAATTTTTTTTTCTTTTACAGAAGATCGTATTACTGATATTTTAGAATGATTTAGCTAGTGTTATGAAGTGTTATGTGGGTGTTGGCTGATATTCTGTGTCGTGTGTGGCAGGTCTGGCGTACTGTGACGAGTTCATCGCCAGCCGTGAGTTCTACATCCACTCTCCAGGCTACCCAGAGAACTACCCCAACAAGTGAGTCGCCCCTCTCACCTACTTACTCCGGTGTGACCCCTTGTATGGAGGCTGACCGCCTTCCTGCTTAGCTGTTACTGAAATGTTTAATCTAGAGGAGTCCTTCCTCCAGCCTTGCTAACTCCGTTTCTTTCACCTCGCACTTAACTTGCTCTCTAGTAATAGCCTAGTACGGCACACCCTCTCACTGACTTCTTTATCCGTATGAATAATTCACCCTGTACTTAACATTCATCAAACACACCTTTACCAGTTGAAAATCAATAGATTTCGTAACAATAATCAGGAAATATACGAGAAAACTTTACTTGTGACACTAGTATGGCGATACTGACTGTGGTGGCCTGTCCACAGCACCGCCTGCAGGTACCAGATCTACCGTCGTCATCCAGACTACTGCGGAGTCGTGTTTACTGTCCTCCGCCTCGATCTGGCCACACGTCCCGTACCGGCTCAAGAACCTAGGGAGGTCCTACAGGACGTAGGAGGCGCGATAGGCGTGGCAGCAAGGCGAGAGTGTCCTGGGGACACCCTGCGCATCAACGGAGTGACCCACTGCGGCAGGTATCGACGCGGCAGGACAGGTGAGTACGACTGAGAAATAATAACGATACTACGGAATCACAGTTAAATGACCTTACTGTGCTTTGTGCTGAATTATTCATTAATTCTTTTATTCACGTCCCTTCCTTCCCATGTAGCTACTTTCGTTTTCCCGTCGTCGCTTCTGACGGTGGAGTTCCGCAGCAGGGACGGCCACGGAGCATCGGGGTTCCTGCTGCAAGGGCGACAGGTAAAGACGTGCCGTCAGCCTAGGACGCTGGGTCCGCCGCTCGTCTCCTCCCTCCCCTGTGACAAGTAGGTGACGCTCCCTCTGCTTACATGTTCCGAGATTAAAGATAATAAAGTCCTGGAAAATTAGGTCAAATACCCATAGAGACCACTAACTTACATATCTTCATTACCATAAGACTTTTTTTTTGTCATACTTGTTTACCGTTTCCTGCGTTTGCGAGGTAGCGCCAGGAACAGACGAGGAACGATCTCATTTGTTCACATCCATTTTCAAGCTGTTATGTATTAAACACCTAAACCAAAGTCCTCTATCCACAGCTACGGCCCTACAAACCTTTCCTTGGTTTCTTCTGACCACCTCATTCGCCTAGATTCAGCTTACTGATAACCAGTCGCCCCTGTATATCATGTCGTTCAATTTCTATTTATCATGCACGTCTCACTTCCTCCTGCATGTTCAGATGTTCAGGTCGCCGGATAACTCAGAGCGTCTCATTCCATCCATCCATCTTCTTCTCCACCTCCCCTTACCCCTTGTTCCATCCACTTCTGGCACGTATATTACTGATACAAAGTAATAAATGGTTATTGCATACGGGCTTCACACATCACAAATGCGAGAGGTCAGTAGCGAGAATCTGCGAGATTTGTTTGACATGCGTTCGGCGACTCGTTGCTGAAATAGGACAAACAAGTATGATTCACCATTTCTGTGAGAGTAATTTTAAAGAGTATTTTCACTAAGCATATAGGAAGAGAAGGACCTTAGAAATATAAAGGAATAAGTTGCCATTCAGCAAATACTGTGCTGTTATGAATGAAATTAATGATCAACAACGCTAGAATCTCAAATGTTTTGCTCATGAAAACATCTGAGCAAGGAAACAAGAACAGACTAATCATCAAGACGTTATTTTGATAATTTTCCTTTAAATGCAAGACTTGGGAGCCCGAATGACCATATTTGTTCACAAGAATTCGAATCTAGGTATACAAGAAACATTTCTACTAGAATCAGACTCCAAGTCATATATATCTGTTGCGGCCATACCAATCTTCAGCCAATAGTCATTCATAGAGAACGGAACGCAGAAATGGTAATGAGACCTCACCTGAAACGCGAATGATGAAATAGTTATTACGTTGAAATACAACTACAATATTTTTCTGTTTTGTTTTGATGCGCGACTTCTACAGCGCTGCCAGATATACCAGATATTCTATCATTGCTGTATATCTTAAAGGTTAATCCTAGATTTCCTAATTTTCTTTACACAAATATCGATTGTTCAACTATATTTTTATGCACGAAGGAAAGTTTTCAGTTTAACAGACAGCAGACGATAAAAGAAGTATCTGGTAATTCCATTTGGGAAGTTCCTCTACCCCTACGACTGTACCTGGAAGGCTTCCAGTCTTGTGTTGTGTCATTGTCAAAAATGGAGAATAGTCATACCAATGCATGACGAGACTCAGGAGAAATTCATCATAACTTTTCATCCTGTCTTTCAAAATATAGAACACGGCAAGTATAGCGGTACTTTATTTCCTGACTACACCCCAGGGATTTGGGACTGTAGGATTGGCTACATATAAAACAGCTCTTCTAAACAATTCTCTCGAAATCCTTTTGCAATGGATGCGATACTCATTCTGACTACCGGAATCTTGGCAAGTGACTGTGAATTGAAAGGACGTGCGGACCCTCAGTAACCGAAGCTGAGGTTTTCCTCCACAGCAAAAGTCTTGTGGTAGTGCCATTCATACATCAGTTGGAAGCTACTTAACATTGGAAAAACTTTGACTGTCAATCCCTCGTTACTTTTCCGTACAGTTACAGTTATAGCTAAATAAGGTGGCAGGTAAAGTTTTGTCAAATCTTTGTGCCGAGTTATAGCAATGGAGACATTTTTTTTCTTTCCACTGGATAACATTTCATAAAGATTGCACAGTATCTATTATCATGGCGGCTCTTGTCACCATTCTCTCGCATCATCTCTTATATACTGTCTCAACTTGGACCACTCACTGGGGTTCAGACGTGTTGAGGGCGAGAGGTTCCTGCTGCAGTCGCCGGGGTACCCAGCCAAGTACAGCCACAACCTGGAGTGCAGGTACACGGTGGTCCGCCAAGACACCAGCGTCTGCGGTGTGCAGAACGGCAGCTGCATGTTTGACTACCTGGAGGTGCAGCGTCAGCGGCTCTGCGGCGTCCTCCAGCCGGGTTTCACGCGTAAGGCCCTCCGCAAGTTCTCTCCTAATGTCTCTATCTGTGTGATCCTGAGGCACCATGATCACTGCGAAACTTTGTGTATTCATCATTGGACATAACGATGGTCTAATGAAATGTATTTCAAAGTTGACTATTTGTATTTGGACACAAAACTATTTCTGCAGCGAGTTAAGACACGAATTTTTCGTTATAATAACAAATGGGCTAACTATATTCACGAACTTTTCAGGTAACTACGAGTTTGAGGGGAATGAACTGAACATACGATATCGGACCGACGAGTCCACGACGAGTGGCGGGTTCTCCATCGTGGGTCAACAGGTGGCGTGTGACGGGCCCAAGCCGAGACAGTCTCCACTCAGCCAATCCCCGCCAGGGACAGTCGACGACAACCAATCATCTGCGCCGACTCAAACTACTACCCAGGCACCTACCACGACACAAGAACCTGAAATAACACTAAGCTCCTCAGAGGACCAGTCAGATGTCGATATAAACTACATCCTGTCGCTCATTGGTCGACAGCCCATATTGTTAGAGGGCGATCAGGCTACAGCAACGACCGACTCAGAGGAAGACTTCACCGAGTTGGACCCCGGATTCGTCACGGACGACGGCGCCAACGCAGACCAGAACGTCCCCGGTGATCCAAACTTTAACCCGTTCACGGGAACGGGACTACTTCCCACGTTTCCCACCATCCCCGGCAGCGTCCCGGCGGATTTCCCGACGACCGTTAACTTCCCGGCGACCAGCAGCTTCCCGACGCCAGATGGCTCCCCAACCACGACTAACTTCCCGGGTCGCGCAAGCTGCGACAACATCACCACGGCTCAAATCACCACCTTCAGAAGCCCCAACTACCCGTCCAACTACCAAGACAACACGGACTGTACTTACATCGTGGGACGCTTCTCCCTCTCCGTGTGTAAGGTAAGGCCGCCACGCCACACGCATCACTCGTCTCACGGGACGAGGAGTCTGGCTGTGTGGCGCTTACAGATGACCTCACAGTGAGGCGGATGTTGTTCAGAAGATGCTCATCAATTTGTAATGATCTCATCTCACAGGTCAACAACTGGCTCTCCTTCTAATGCAACTTATTTTCTACAAACACACGTCTTTGTATCTCCAGTCTACTCAAATCATCTATTCGCAAATAACTTTACCATACTATGACAGTCCCTTCAGGGTTTCCAAACTATTGGGAATAGATTGTTCTTAGTGATATTAGGTTTTTTGGTTATTGACCCCCTGACCCCTCCTAACCGCGACCTATGGCCTGGCCCCCGCAGTTGCAGGTGAACTTCTTGGACGTGGACATCTCGCCTGGCACGACCAGCGGCACCTGCGCGGCCGACTACCTCGACGTGGACGGCACCAAGTTCTGCGGCACCTTCCAGAACCGTGTGGGTGAGTACGTGCGTTCATCTCCGCGTGTTGTAGCCCTCCCAGGTAATGCTGTCACGTGTTAATGGACCCTCATGTGCTGTTTCCACGTGGTGTGGGCCCCAGGTGCTGCTGCCACTAGCTGTGGGCCCCCACGTGGGCCCCTAGGCCACGATGATCTTAAAAAACAGCATCTTCTCCATAACCGTTCACTGATTCACGGTCTGATGCTGCCTCACTCATCCTCGCTTGTCCAGAGCATGGTGCGTGAAGCATCATGTGATCCGCGAATCAGCGAGTGGTTGCGCAGGTGTTGTTGTTTTGAGCTTATCGTGTCCTGAGGGTTGGGTTACCTGTTTGTCATGCAGGCGCACCGGGGTTTGATTTTCGGGGTATGGTGGTAAATACACATAGGTTACATCATATATGTTTACTTTACATGGTTGATTATATATATATATAACTATGCACGATTTAGAAATATGCCAAAAGCCACAAGGTAATTAAACAAGATCTCAGCGCTTTCGTGATAATCCACATCGTCAGGGGTACAGAGATGTCCCTGACAGTGCGAATTATCACGAAAGGGCTCGGTTCATCGTGATTCATTATCCTCGTGGCTACTGGCATATCTATCATGTGTTCCCCAGATGATTATCAGACTTCCGTAGCCCCTTAGAAATATCATATTCCGTGTCAGGCTGGTTGTCCACGTGTCCCTAGCAGAGTGGCCACGTGTCCCCAGCAGGGTGTCCACGTGTCCCCAGCAGGGTGTCGGCGTGTCCTCAGCAGGGTGTCCGCGTGTCCCCAGCAGGGTGTCCACGTGTCCCAAGCAAGGTCTCCGCGTGTCCCCAGCAGGGTGTCCGCGTGTCCCCAACAGGGTTTCCGCGTGTCCCCAGCAGGGTGTTCAAGACCTAATGTAAGTGTCTGCCTTTTCAGTGTCCTTCGACTTCCTGGGTCAGGTGGTGATGCTAACCTTCCACTCCGACGGTGACGGCGTCACGGGGCGAGGCTTCCAGGTGAGTTGCAGGTGTCAGGTCTACCGGCTGCTGCCATGCGCCTTGTCACTAGTCCGTGACATCATGCGCTGTGTCGCCAGTGCATGAGACGTGACATGCGTCGTAAAGCCAGACCATAATATGACATGCTTCGTGACATCAACGTATGACGCGTCATACGCTCTTACCAGCCCATGATGTCATGAGCCGTGTCATCAGTTCATGACACGCTCAGAGTAGTACCGCACGTTATCACTATTGTCACCTGTTGTCATATCTGCAGACGCCAATGACTACCATGCGTTGTCATTAGGTGCTGTCATATCGTGATGTATCTCTCAACACTGACATACTGTTTTACCAAGTTCTGCTGTACAGTGTCACCACGATGTGTCATACAGTGTCACTCAGCCATGTCACACAATGTAACCAAGGCGTATCACACGATGTCATCAGTTTCAGTCAAACGGTGACCAAATGCTGTCATGCAGTGTTATCACATTCCATTACACACTCTCACGAGGTCGGTCATTGGGTGCTTCTAAGTTTTATCATACAGTGTTGCCAAACGCTGTCATGCAGTAATGCTCAGCACCGTTATACAGTGTTACCAAACTCTATTATGCGGTGTTAACAGAATCTGTCATACAATGTCCACAAACGCCGTCATACATTGCTAAAATACTCTTCTACAGTATTACCAGGCTGTCATACAATTTTACCATCTCTGTCACACAGTACTTAAGGCTGTCATGTATTGGTACCATCTCTGTCATACAGTATTACCAGGCCGTCATACATTATTACCATATCTGTCACACAGTTTTACCAGGATGTCATGCATTGTTACCATTTCTGTCACAGTATTACCAGACTGTCATACATTGTTACCATCTGTCATACAGTATCATCAGGATGTCATGCATTGTTGCCATCTGTCATACAGTATTACCAGGCTGTCATGCATTGTTAGCAGCTCATGTAAACCAATCTTACGGAGGTATACGGTAAACTCCTTGGCTCACTTGCTGGTATGTTCTCCTGCAGGCAGAGGTGACGCAGGTAACCACTGGCTGCGGAACCATCGGGCCCATCCTACCGCCCATCCCTGCCGGCTGCGACTCCGTCAGGCAGGAGGCTGCCTTCCTGCTCCTCAGCCCTGGCTACCCGGCTCGCTACCCGCCCTCTACCGACTGCACCACAACCGTCCTCAAGTCCTCCCTCGACGTCACCAGGTAGGTCATCAGGGAGGTGGGGGGTCATATGAGGTCAACGGACAGGTCAAATGTCATATGTGTCAATGCGAGATCACCAGGAGGCAAATTGAGTCGTCAAAGAGAGGAAATCGTGCGAGATCGAAACAGGACAGTAAATCAGAGGACACCTCCCCACACAAGTCTCTCCAGCACAACAGTTGGAGGGAACTAAAGTGTCCTGGTTTATAGCACTGTGCTCTACTCTGAAGTGCCCTTGGTTTTACATGTATACAACTACTTTGCTCTAAAGTCCCCTGGTTTATAGACAGTACCTGGACGGTTCATCCCCTGCCTATCGATACCTTTTTCTGGTACCCTGAACTGGATGGGGCCACGGGCCTCAGTTCCACAGGTGTAGCTGAGAAAAGAGGGAGGTCATCTTTTCTCAGCTAATAATAGCAAGAGCCTATCAGTAATGATAACCTCACCCTTGCCAAATCATCCCATCCCCCTCCATACAGCCTACTACCACTAATCCCTGTTAACAATGGTTCAACAGATTTAGATACCCTTGTCCTTATCTATGAAACATTTTCCTCTACCATCAGTACCAGTAACCATATCAAACAACCACACCCTCGTCAAAATATCTATAGCTAATCATTCAAGCCTTAGTTAACGACCCTTCCCGGCGGGTAACAGCCGGGACATTGGTTAACGGACGTCTCCCTACAGCCTGGTGTTGGAACTGGCAGACTTCGAGATGGCGACGACCACCGGCTGCAGAGGAGACTACCTGGAGGTGGCGGGCCAACGTCTGTGTGGCACCCTATCCGGCAGTACACGTAGGTCTCCCTTCCTGTCTTTGATTATGTGATTTAATCTTGGTTTTGTCTTGACTTTTCGTGTCTGTTAATATTTTTTTTCTACACAAGTTTGGAACGTGTATCTCCCTCTGTCTTTATTTTTTGTGAGATTTCCATTTTTTTTCATTGTACTGAATCATTATGTAGAGAGGAAACGGAGAAAATCATTTATCACACCTTTCGTTTGCTTCATATAAACTCTGACACTGATTGAATATTAGCTGTCAGTCATGCTTAGGGTTTCTGCCACTACACTGCCTTAACATCAGGATACTTACACAGAAACTACACCTAAGTATAAAATCTATATGGTTGTATGAACTGGGAAATGGAGTACAGTAGCCAGGAACAAGGATATGACGGAAGGTCCTGTAAAGTCTATAATGAAGGACTCGGAACTCTAGAATCTTTAGCCTCAAATACGGATGGAAAAAAGTGAGTATGACCGAGATAGAAATGTCAAAAAGCGAGGGAACTTGCATATTTGCAGTGACGGAGAGAAAGTACAACCTCGATTCAACGGACTCCGGAACAACAGACACTGACCGCCAATCCCGAGCAAACAAGTGGTCTGTATTGAAACTGAATCTCAGTTGAAGTTCGATTCCTCCTTCAATCCTGTTGCTGCTACTGATCCTCCGCCAGTACAGTCCTCTACCAGTAAGAGACCGCTGGAAGCATCACAGCTCCTCACCATAACCCTCTCCTGATAATAGGCCATGGGAGCATCATTGTTCCTCAGACTCGGCATAAAAGTTATTCTGGGTTGTCATACCGATCACGTCATTATAAACTCATTTATCAAATACAAATGGTACGTAAAGATACTTTGAATTACATTTTTCACTATATTCATTTTCTGTGAGTGTATTTTTTGACCACAAGATAAGGTCACTATCATATTGTGTACATCATGTTAAACATGGATTTAACGGACAATAGGCATTAGCGGACTCACCGCCCCCATATGTCCCTTGAATCGAGGTTATACTGTATAGCCGAAACTAGAGCCAGCAAACATCTGTATGAAGTAAAGAGAACAAGGAGAGAATATAGCAAGATAAAGGAGAAAAAGAGTAACAGACACATTTTGAAGATAATATTGTGGACAAGGCAGCACACAACTCAAAGCTCTTTCGCAAATAAGGCTAATGAGCAGCTGATAAGGGTAAGAGATTCGGAGGGCAAAGCTGAAGAGGCTGATATAAAGATACGTGAGCTAATGACAAGTTCAAAAGTGTCTTCACAACGGAAGACACTACGTCCCAAACACCAATGAGATGGAACAGAAGGACGTTCCTGAAAAGCATTGAAATATCTTTAAGCAAAAAAGGGTTATAACCAACATACTGACGAGTCGTGACCCATACAGAGGTTGTGGTCCTTAAGATAGTTCTTCACTTGTGCAGAAGATGTGTGTAGGTATACTTAAATCATTTGAAATGTTCACGATGGTGCTTCAGTAATGTAAAAAGCCGAGGAAGTGGAAAAGCAGCAAACGCCCCATCTATCTTTAAGGACACTGAAAGGAGGCTCTGAACTACAAACCGGTCGGTCACCCAGGCGAGGATGGTCTGTCAACTACTGGGAAAGATAATAATCACAATGCAGATGAATGACTACTTGCAGAGGTGAAACAACCGGAGTGAGAGAAAACACGACTTGGGTGTATGGAAATCCTGTGTAACAATCCTCTCTTAGTTTTCCATGAAAGAATGAACCCCATTTCAAACAAAAGGTAAAGCTAGATAGATTGTCTGTGTTTGGACTGCAGAAAAGCATTTGACACTGCGCCACATAGGAAGCTGGAAAGGAAACTAGGCCTTCAGGCAAGAACAATGGGCAGACTTCCTAGGTAGATAGAAGACCATCTTTGTGGATGAGAACAAAGGACGCATGTCAGAAGAGCCTTCTCGAAGCGAGTCGAGGTCACCAGTGGAGTGCCACAGGGTTCTGATCTGGCACCAATGATCATATTGATCTACACGAGTAAAATAGCAGAGGGATTGGCCTCCTACCGGAGTATTTTTGCAGATAATGCCAAAGTCATGAGGAAGGTAAAATCTAGGTGGATTGCACAACGCCGCAGGAAGACCTATACAAGATCACAAGATCCAGAGTTGATCTGTTACCTTGTTGATTGAATTCAACTCGAGTAAATGCAGGGTACTGAGGATAGATATGAACATCATCTAGCGGGAAGTAAGCTCCAGGAATCTGTCAACAGAGTCCAACTTTGGAAGAATAGTAAAAAAGACGAACCTTCTACTGGGAAATATCAGAATTACATTCATGTGTATGGATAAGGCACAACAAAACTGCCCAAGTCCTACATTGGACCAAAGGTAGAATGGGCCTTTCATATTTGGTCATTACACTTAAAGAGGCACAAGAACTAAGAGACAAAGTCCAGACAAAGACGAAACAGATGTTACTAGATTTCAGAGAGCTGAGGTGCAGAAAAAGGTTAGAGGCATTAAATCTGTCTACTGAGGAAGAAAGACGAGTAAGAGGTAACCTCGAATACGACCTTTAAGTTTCTTAACGAGTTTGATGACGTCAACATTGAACAGTTCTACGAAACATATATGGATTGAACAGCCAGAGGTTATAACTTGAAATTAAACAAACTTTGTCCGAAAAAGTGTCATTTGTTTGCTATTTTTCGGGAAATATTCGTTCAAGTTTACTGTGTGTGTGTGTGTGTGTGTGTGTGTGCGTAAAGATTCGCCGAGACTAAGCCTGCTTCGGGTTCTTGTCTATGAGAAGTCAGTTTTCGGGAGTACCGTTACTAGCACAGTCGGGTGTGTGCTCCAGGTGCCATTGTTGGCCCAAGGCGACCCGTGAGCATCTCTTTGGCGTAAATGCTTGTAATGTAAAGTGGAATGATTTCCTTCACCCCACAAAAATCCATCAATGATGGTGTTCACCATTTATGTAATATGCCCGAATATATGCACCCACTATTAAATAAGTACTTTTTCAGTAAAAGAACGGTCAGTGAATGGAATAAACAGAGTTATTACACAGTGGATGAACAATATATAAACGTTCAAAATTTTGTATGAAAAAGAACGTTCAAGAGATGCCACCTTCGAATGTAGAACTCCCTCATCGTACACTACAAACGGGCATTTTCACAAATGCATGTTTGGTTCAGTCTACGATCCATTCTACCACCATGCTCCACACACACTACCAAAGAAAACGATCATTTATGACTAACTCTTCTAACTAATATCTAGCTTAGAATAAACATTTCTGGGTACAATATATGGAAGACAGTCAGGACTTGTATGCAAATTCGTAAAACAACTTTTGATTATATTCTGCCACACGAACGATTACATTATTTGGTACCATGACTCAGATTTGTTTACAAGACAACCACAGTTCTTATACAGTCTTGGACGCTGTTAGCTAAGAACAAGGTATCAAAACAATGGTAGCCCCAGAGCCTTTCAGTCCAACAACACTTGTGAACCAGTAAGCCTGACACGTATATCTGTCTTCAGGAACTTTCCCATTCGTGGGCAACTCACTTACCATCAAGTTCCACTCGGACTCTGACCTCTCTGGGGGGCGTGGTTACCGGGTCAGGGTAGGGCAGAGCACCTCCTCCGTCGTGCCTGGAGGATGTGGTGGCTTCGTGACCACGACAACCGCCTCCCTCCAGTCCCCCAACTACCCGAACCAGTACCCGCCCAACACCGACTGCCGCTATATCGTCACCAGGTTATCCCCTGACGTCTGCCAGCTGAAGCTAAAGGTGAGCCGGGATGGTGAGGATAGCTAATGGGGAAGGGAGATGTTGGAGAGTGATGGGGAGTGGGATAGTCTAGTGTGACGATGACTTGTCATGGGGAGTGAAGAAAGAGGCCAAATTGTGACACTAATGTAATATAATGGTTTAGCAATTCCTCTTGTCCATATATCATTGTTCTCACTACGTCTCAAAAAAATCTGGAGTCTCCACAGCTGCAGAGGAGCCTGCTAAAGCTTGAGTCACGAGTGTGACGTTGTTGTTCCCTGCAGGTGCTGGACATGGACGTGGAGAACAGCGTCGGGTGTGGGCGGGACTACCTGCAGGTGGGCATGCAGGAGCGGCTGTGTGGGCGTAGGAACCCGGGCGAGATACGTGAGTACCCACACCAGATCTTCCTTCCTTTATCCACATATCCTGCTCATCTCACATCCGAATGTCAAACTCCTCACCAACTTTCTTTACATACATCCAACAAAACAACTATCTTTACACTCCTGTGTTAAACAATAACGCACAATGGACGAAGGATTTTGACAAGTGCTCCCGGGGCTTGCTTCACATTGGTAGCCCTGCTTTACTTACATATATATTTCTCAATGTGCAAATAAAACAGTATACAATACAGAGTTTGCCGTTTTTTGGTAGCTATAATGCATCTTTTTTCTGCTCATTTCGAGAGTAATTACTCCATAGAGCAGCTACAATAATTATATAAAAAAAAACGAGTCTCGCATTTCCGTTTACCAACCTTACCGAGACAAGAGTCGGAGTGTTTCCATTTGAAATCCATCCGACACATCTGTAAAGATAATCTATTTGTTGTGTGTGTAACACTGTATATAAATCATCATAAAACCTGTTTACACATATCATCCATCACTGTCATAGTCTCAAATTCCCCTCAAGATGTAAACAATGTCCTGTCAAAAAGTTACGAACCTTAATTGACCTTTCGTCTCTCTCCTCACCAGGCAAGTACCACTTCACCGACGACCAGCTTGACCTTTTCTTCCACTCTGACGGCTTCGGGTCAGGTCGAGGGTTCAGCATCGAGATCACTCAGGTCACTTGTGGCTACTTCAGGCCTGTGCACCCGACCTACCCGTCTTACAGACCACATCACCACCACCACCACAGACCACACCACAACCATAGGCCCGTGTTCGTCAAGCCGATCAAGCCTCTCCTGAAGCCTAATTTCAGAATTTGGAGGAAGTTCAACCCTTTCTCGCGCCCTCGGCACAGAGGTCATCGCTACACGGGTCATTACACAAGTCCCCACGCCACCGAAACTAGTTATACGTCCCCAGGTGCAGGATACGAGTCCCCAGGTACGAGTTACGGGCCTCCACATACGGGCTACTTGCCCCCCGCGCCTCACTGTACGACCCACGGCCCCTACCTACCGCCACCACCCACAAACTCCTATCCTACCACCACTCCACGACCGATCTTCCCTCCCACAACCTTCCCCACCTTCCCTCCCACAGTTTTCCCCACCTTCCTTCCTACCCTGCCCACGATCCCCCCAACTTTCCCCACCTTCCCCACCACCCAGACTCCCTTCCCTAGCGTCACCCCAGTTTTCTCCCCGGGGCTCTTCCCCACCCCTCTCCCAGAGCTCCTCTTCTCCCCGCCCCTCAACGTAAGTGCCCCCGGAGTTGGTGACGACAGCCCCAGTCGGGACGTAGTGGCCCAGGCGAACTCCTCCAGCGGGCGGCGGCAACCCAAGGCGTCGGAGGGGTCATGCCGGCAGGAGGTCACAGGCCAGAGGTTCACCATCCAGAGCCCCGGCTACCCTGGCCCTTACTACACCAGCATGAGCTGTCACTACGCCATCATCAGGTAGGTCTCCTCCTTTCCTCGCCCAGAGACGCGCGGGAACCGCCTTGACCACGGGCGCAGACTGTGTTGTCATTCCAAAACACAACGGAACATGAGTATTAGAATCCCTGAAGTACAGTAAATACACTTCTCCAGAACGGTAACATGACGTCTGGGGTTGCTCTATCGTGCTACGTGACCTCGAGAATACAATAACCTACCCGTAGAGTACGATAGTTTTATTACGATAACAGTCCCTGTATTACGGTGATAATACTTAGAGTCCGACGACAGCCAGTGATTAAGAAAACAAATCCCTGATTAGAAAACAACCTCTGATTACATTAATGATCACCTGGAGTTCGATGATAATCTGCGATTATCATAATTACTCCTGGCGCACGAGAACTTATCCCTGCGAGTCTTTGGAGTGCGATAACTCTACTCTTGGCGCACGACGATTCAAACCCTGGAGTGTGGTACATGAGCCGCTCTAAGACATTAACGTACACCTTAGAGTATGATAATATCTGGACCTTTATGATATCAGCCTCCTAGACTACGAGAATCTAATCTGTAGAGAATAGTGGCAAACCATGTTAACCTAAAGTGCAGTAAGTAATATTTCAGAATATAACAACACTTGTGTTGCAATGACTTGCCCCATTGAGAAGAGCAACCCCCAAACTGTGATACCTTAACTCCTGGAGCATTATACCCCTCAGGTACAGTACCTTACCCGCCATAATACGATAGCCTCCGTTCACCTGGCTCATAGCTGAAGTTACTCTTTCTCCTGGTAGTGAAAAAGACTGCAAGATTATGATGCTGTGGATGGGTATTGTTTGTGTCGTGTGCTGACGGTACCGAGGATAATCACAGCAGGTGGGCCATGACCTTCCACTCCTGTAAAGGTTTATCAAGAGACCCGTGACGTCCGAGTGAAGCTCGGGTTTAAACCGTAACTTTATTCTGATTCAGTTAACAAATTACTGTGAGGTGACTGAACCAAGCTTGTGTACGTATTAACGTAGAGTCTTAAGACTCTACTGTAGCCCTTTAAATTTGGTAACCTCATCCCTATGTGACAGTGTAACCTCGAGTTAACGGACAGACAAGAGAGTACAGTAATGACTATTTCTTTATGGTCAGAAAATACTCATCGAAAATGAATATTGTAAATTATTTCAAATAACGTAATTCAAAGTACCTTTACTGATCGGTTATTGATTTTGATATGCTTCGCTGACGTATTCGTAACGGAGCTAAGTTCAACACCATGAACCTTTGAGAACACTTGCAGGTACAGAACAAGCATACTATGTACAGCTTCCGCAAGGTTTTTATCCTTTGCCACTGTCATACGCTTTCTGCAACCAACTGATGAACCACTGATTGAAGCGTCAGTACCAACCTTTGATAAAAAGCTTTAAGGCTTGTTCTTAAGAATGACGTTGTTTGTTTCATCAGTTCATAATCCTCACACACGCAAGCAACCCATACACCAGACTCTAGCTTCTCAATTAACTCTAGTTTTTGCGCAACATTTAATTTCACCCGCTTTCTTTTTACTCCACACTCTTTAGGGTCATTGTTGCTTAGTTTCTTAAACTTCATATGCTCATGATGTATAACAAATACTAACATGAGAGCATAACATGACCAGGGTGGACGATGCTGTCAACTGGGTCCAAGAAGAACGCCGCTAGCCGTCTTATGTGCGACCGAGTCCCTGCTAATACGAACTACTTTCTCGAGACTGACAGAAAGCATCCGTTGTTTCCAAAGTCCGTTGAATCGAGGTTTGACTGTACTCAAATCCTCCTAGCTTATAACTTTGTCTCTCATACGATAACTTAACTCACAGTAAGCTAATCCCTGGAGCAAGATGACCTTTGAGATATGCTAAACCCATCAGTGACGTAACTTAAGTTCCTGTTAGTAATAACACAATCTCTACGGCACAGCTTACAAAATTTGATGATTTGTGAGTACGATAACATTAACCTCGCTCGTAAAACAGCCTCTCGAGTACAGTCTTTCAATCCACTGCTCACGGTAACATACCCTTTGAGTATTCTAGCACAGCTTCTGTTCTACCATTACTAGGACTAAGATTTCACGAGAATGGCATAGCAACCCTCTCCGCACATTAGCAGCCCTGGAGTATAATAACCAGGCTCATCGAGAAAACTCAAGTGCTGTGACTAGTCTCCCGCGAGTAGCCTAGCCGTCGCCCCACGAGTACAAAATAACTCATAGAGAACGTTCAGCACTTCAAATACAATAACTTAACACAAAAGCATAATAACCCAATAGTCCGGTACATTAACCCAACAGTAAGTAATCAACCCAATGGCCCAGCAACGACCCAGTAGTATGATAGATTGACGTTAGAATACGATGCTTCAACCTTTTGAACACGATAACATCCCTATTCACACAGCGTGCCTTAAAGAGCAGCACGCTTGTCGCTACACACTAAAGAGATGCCTCTCGACCTGACACCATCCACTCTCGTCTCACAGGGAGGGCGCGGACGTGTGTGGTGTGGAGCTCCTGATGGACCAGTTCGACGTGGAGGAGACCCCGGGGTGCGTCGAGGCTCGCTTGGTGCTGGCCCAACGTCGCTACTGCGGCTCCATCGCTCCCGGATCCCACAGTGAGTGGAAAAACGACCATCTCGTTTATGAATGGT
>JAUUDW010035107.1:0-17014 GCA_032361385.1 Panulirus guttatus
CCTCTCTTCAATATCTCTCTAACCTCACCAATATTTTCATTTGTACGCTTAGCGTTCTCATCCAATCTCTCCATCATCGCCGTGAGCATTGCCATCACCTTCGTTTCCTCACCACCAGCCACTTGATTTGCCCGCTGGTGCTCCATTTTTTCCGTTTCCATGGACACCGGATCACGTGACTCGTCTGTACCCGCCAACACCAGCTCTTCCTTCTCCCCATCTATCTTGCCAGATTACCACTTTTCACAATCCCGAACAACTTGACACTAGTTGTTACGCAATCCCACTCCTGACACCAGTTCTTACGCAATCCCACTCCTGACACCAGTTGTTACTGGCCTCCTTGATGTGTGTTGCGGACGTTCATGATTCCAAGGAACGAACCTTCATGAGCATCACAGCATTTCATCATTGGCTTTACAGTTCTTAACAGCGGCTTCAGCTGCGCCATTTGCTTGGGGTGGCCAAGGATACAAGTCTCGTAAGGAAAGTACCAAGCCTCCGCAGAGGACTTGAGTTGGTGTGAGAACTGGAGGACCGTTGTCACTTGACTACAATATCGGGTATTCCATGTCGAATAAAGTGAGTGAGGTGATGACAGCTTCTGAGTTGTTTCTTTTATGTAGTTCACTTCTATGTAGTGACTAGTAGTCCACACTGTCCCTAAGTAATGTCGTCCTCTGATGATATTAGTCACTACGTTCTCCCATTGCCATTCTGGTGTTTCATGTTGATATAGAGGTTATGCAGATTGTCTAGGGATGTATGATGCGCAAATCCCACGATTCGGTGAATTCACACATCTCAGCCGACATGTCCGACTGCGGAGACATGAATGTACTCAAGAGTGTCCTTCGTGAACCTTTTCTTTCATCTCAGCGTATAGAGGGCAGTATGACCACTTTTCCTCTTCTAAGAATTATGCCTTCACGAAGTCATCTCGTTCTTTTAGTTAAAATAAAGGGTTAAGCAGGTTAGGATGTGGGCCTTTACCCGTAGGCCACCCATTCACTATGGTTTGTTTCAGGCGCCTAGAAGTCGGATCCATTTCAGTTGCAGTTTTGATTTCGTGAGGACGCCATGTTTCAATACGATAGATAGTATGGCAAGATGTTCACAGAATGCAGTTACTCATCTGGCTTATCTTCAACTGGGACCAGGGATAGAGCATCAGCAAATGAGAGATCTGTACTAGGCCTATGTTCTAACTTATAGTGGTAGTCTTGTGTACGAAGAAACATGGCTTGTAGTCGCCAAGAGTTTCATGACAGGTTTAGCTGCACTGGATACCAGAGGTTTGAAGGTCTGTGCCTAACTGGACTGCCATAGGAGTAATGAAATCTAATCCATACACAACACAATAGCTAGTATTTCTCTTTCAGTTTGTACATAATTTTTTTTCACCTGGAGACAGCGATGGAGTAGCAAAGGCGATGGATCCCAACCCATAGTCACTGGCATCGTTTCCTAAAGAAAGTTCCTGAGGGATCATAAAAGATAAATACATGGGAATTGACTATCACGTCCTTAATGCATGTAAGAGCCTGCTTTTGGCTGTCTGACCCAGTCCAAGAAACATCTTTCTTGACTAAATTATGAGAGGGATGGAATATATCAGACGCACTGAGTAGAAACTTTGCCAAATAATTACTCACACCTGAAAATGTTCTAATTTCTTCCACATTGAATGGTTCAGGAAGGTGCCTGATAGCTTTTACCTTGTCAGGGTCAGACTGCAAGCCATCCTTGGTCATTTAGCGTCCCAGATAAATAACAATCTTAATTCTGAAGACTGGTTTGTCCTTGTTTATTTTTTCCATGGATCTCAATGTCATCAGCGATACAGACCACACCTGAGGGACCCAGCAGAGCTTCACAGAGTCGATTTTGAAAGATTTCTAAGAAAGAGACAGTCCAAAGGGAAGCCTTAACCAATGATACCTTCCTAAACAAATCTGAAGAGTAGTAAGCATACTACAAGGCTGCTCAAGCTGGACGTGACAGTATCCTGTTGCACGGTCAGCCATAGAGAAGACGCGTACGATATCCTCGAGCACTAGCAGTGTATAGTGTTCTAGAAGCAGGTCTTTGTCAAGTTCACCAGGATGAACACATACCCTAATCTCTCCACTCCTCCTAGGTGACGGGTTGACCCACGGTGTTGGCTTGTCTACTGGAACAATGAATGACACCTTGACTAGCCAGGCTATCTAATATAGCCTTAAGAGCAACAGGAACCCACCTGTTGGGCATAACAACTGACTTTATGTGTATGTATATGGCCCCAGAAGAAGGACAAGATCACCAGCATAAATCATCCTCCACATTAACTACGCTGACGTGATCAAATGTTCTGATTTACATTATGAGTCGTATTTAACAACTACCTTTCACTGCTAGATTTGGCATCAAAGAATCCTTGAAGGCAACATATTCAACAAAATGTTTCTTCGTATTCTTCGGGTTCCAGACGTCCCTGCTGCATGAACTAAGAGGTATCACTAGAGTATTAATCCAGGCAGTAACTTCTCTAAGGATGTGCTGAATATCTCGGGCTTAAAGAGCAGGAGTATTTACAGTGGAACCAGTGTGTATGGCTCGGTTTTAAAGATTTTGGGGAGTCATGTGTAGTTGCCCTTGACATATCTAAGGCTTTTGACAGGGTGTGGCATCGGGGTCTCATCTCTAAGCTTCCCTCTTTTGTCTTCCTTCCCTCACTTTGTTCCTTGATATCTAGCTTTCTCTCCAGCTGATGTATCTCTGTGGTTGTTGATGGATCAGCTTCTTCCCTTTTCTCCATTAACAGCAGTGTTTCACAAGGGTCTGTCCTGTCCTCAATACTTTTTGTCCTTTTTTTCAACGATTTCCCCTTCACAAATAATCCATCGCACTCGTACGCTGATGACTCAACGCTGCATTCATCCACATCCTTCAGTTCTGCTTCCTCTTCTCGCACTCGATCTGCATCTTGTCTTGACACAACTTCCTCAATAAACTCGGACAGGAGGTCTTAGTGGGATACACAAAATCTTGTAAAGTTTAATGCCTCCAAGACCCAATTTCTGCCCATCTCTCTATCGAAAACTCCTCACAACTCTCGTCTCTACTTTGATGGTTCTGTAATTCCACCTCTTGACCCAGTGAACATACTTGGTATTACTGTAACATCCAGTCTGTCTTGGAAACCTCACATTATGGGAATAGCTAAGGCTGCCTCTAAGAAATTGGTTGTCCTGTTTAGATGTTGAAACTTTTTGTCTGAACAGTTGCTCCGTTTATGCAAGGGATTGATTCATCCTTGTATGGAGTACTGCTCTCACATCTGGGGTGGTTCTAGCTTTGTATCCTTACTTGACAGCGTTGAGTCAAAAGTGATCCTATTTATAACCTGTCCTAGGCTAACTTCCAAACTTTACCCCCTTGCCCTTCACCACAGTGTTGGTTCACTTTCCCTTTTCTGTAGGTACTACTTTGGTTTTGCTCCTGGGAGCTGGCTGCTTGTGTGCCCCCACCACTAGCTAGATCACGCAATACTCGGCAAGCTGCTGCGTTACATGATTATTGTGTGGCTGTCTGCAACTCAAGGATGGGTCGTTTTGATACCTGTTTCTTTCCCAATACGTCAAATAACTGGAACTCTACCTTCTAATGTTTTTTCTAATAACTGAACATGGCACATTTCAAAAGCCAGGTCTTTCATGCACAGAGATTCATAAGTACTTTTCTTTGTCTTGTCTTTTTCCATTTCATAATTATCTCTATATTTCAGTTAAGGCCTGGCCTTGATGTGGACTTTTGTCTATGACTGGAGCCTTCAAAATAAAGAAAAAAAGTTTGTCACCTGAATCAGCCACCAGTGCTGTATCATGAGTAAACAACAACTGACTCACTTCTTCCCCCTTTTCATCCCACAGACTGTATACTCAGCCCACTCTTCAAGACTCTTACATTTACCTCTCTCACCACCCCATCCGTAAACAAATTAAACAACTATGGTGACATCACACTCCCCTGCTGCAGACCGATCTTCACTGGGAACCATTCACTCTTCTCTCTTTATACTTAGACTCCCAGGATAAAACTTCCTACTGTTTCTAGCTTTTTTTTTTTTTAAGGGTCCAGTCATGGACAAAAGTCCACATCAAGGTCGGGCCCTAATTGAAATATAGAGAGAATTAAGAAACGGGAAAAAAATAGACAGGAAAGGTTTTTACGAATTTTTGAAAAAGTGAAAGACCTGTCTTGAAATGAGCTAGGTCATAGTTATTGGGAAAGACATAAGAAGGTAGGGAGTTTACCTCCCACAACATATATTCGTAAAACCTTCCACAAAACATTTCTATCAAGCCTCTCATATGCCTTCTCCAGATCCATAAAGGCAACATACAAATTCATTTGTTTTCTAAGTATTTCTTACACATTCTCTAAAGCAAACACCTGATCCACACATCCTCTGCCTCTTGTGAAACTACCATGCTGCTCCCCAATTTGATGCTCTTTACATGCCTTCATCCTCACAGTCAGTACCTTCCCATACAACTTACAATGTATACTCAACAAACTTATACCTCTGTAGTTTGAACACTCCCTTTATCTCCTTGCCGTTATACAGTGGCATTGTACACATATTCCACCAATCCTCAGGCACCTAACCATGATCCAGGAAAAAATGAATGTATATATTTTTTATATCATATTTGTTTACCTTTCTACATTAGTGAGATAGCACCAGGAACAGATGAAGAATGGCCACATTTGTGCATTTCCATTCTCTAGCTGTCAGTTATAATGCACTGAAACCACAGTTCCCCTGTCCACAATCAGGCCCAACAGGACTTTCCAAGGTGTTTTCTGACCACTTCACATGCCAGGTTCAGTCCATTGACAACATAACCCCTGCATACCACATCATTCCTACTTATTTTATCCCATGCACAATTTTTACCCTCTTGCAGGTTCAGGCACTGTTCACTCAAAATATTCTTCATTCTGTCCTTTTATCTCATATTTTGTCTCCCCCTTTTTGTCTCCTCCACTTTTGACACACATAATAGATAGCCTCTTTTCCAACCTCTCCTCACTCATTCTTTCCATATGGCCAAAGCATTTAAGCACACCTTTTTCAGCTTTCTAAACCACGCTCTTGTTATTACCATACCCCTCTTACCATTTAATTACTTACCCAATCAAACCACATACAATCCTCAAACATTTAATTTCCAATACATCCATCCTCCTCTGCACATCCTCATCTGTAGCCCTTGCTTTGTATCTATTTAACATGGTTGGGACTACAACGCCTTCAAACATGCCCAATTTTGCCCCACCAGATAATGACCACTCTCTCCACGCATTCTTCAATGCTCTCAGAACCTTTGTCCCCTTACCTACCCTGTGACTTACTTCTGCTTCATGGTTTCATTTGATACCATGTCCACCCAAAATTAAACTAAAATATTTCACTGTTGTTAGAGACGCCTTGTAGAATGTCTTATGAATATAGTGTGTGGCAGGAAAGATGTTAGAAGCAGTGAGATTTTATGAATGGTATAAGGCATTTTTGTAAACAAAGAGAGAGGAGTGTAAATGGTTTCAGGTGAGGGTAGGTCTCCATCAGGGTTTGTGATGTAAGCATGACTGTTAATTTGTTTCTGGATGGGGTGATGAGGGATGTAAATCCAAGAGTCTTGGAGAGAGGGACAAGTATGCAGTCTGTACGGGATGAGGGGGGCATGGGAAGTGAGTCAGTTATTGTTTGCTATTGACACAGTGCTGGTGGCAGATTCGAGCGAGAAACTGCAGTTGGTAACTGAGTTTGGAAGAGTGTACGAAAGGAGGAAGTTGAAGGTAAATGTGAAAAAAGCAAGTTCATCAGGCTCAGCAGGGTAGAGGGACAGGTAAATTTCCATGTACATTTGAATGTAGAATATTAGGAGGAAGTGTTTTAGATACCTGCGAGTGGAAATGGAAGCAAATGGAACCAAGGAAGCGGGAGCAAGTAATAAGTTGGGTGAGAAGAGAAAGTTCTGTGAGCACTGAAGAATATGTGGAAAGAGAGGGTGTTATCTGGGAGGGTAAAAATGAGTATGTTTGAGGATACGTATAGTAATCCGAACAATGTTGTATGGATGTGAGTCATGGACTGTGTATATTTGAAGCTGCTTATACTCAGTTTCTGTTGTATATTCAATTTCCAACTTATTATTGTCTGTGAATTTTGATACCTTACAATGCAGCCCATTGTTGATATCTTTGGCATAAGTGAGAAACAGAGCTGGTCCTAAGACTGATGCATGTAGCATCTTATTACATCTGACCCTAGTGAGGCTTACTCTACTCTTCTTTTACAGCCAGTTAACTAATTTTGTAACCACTGAAGTTTAATCCCATCTATACCATTTGACTTAAATTGTGTTAGTAATCTTTGATGTGGAACTTTATTGAACGCTTTTTGCCTTTTCAAAATCTAGATAGTTGACATCAGCTGCATTACTTTCATCATATGTGGTAATTATATCTTTAAAGAAACCAAGCAGATTTGTGAGATACGAGCAGTTTTTTGAAACCATGCTGAGTATCTTTTATAAAGTGGTTATGCTCCAAATGGTGTACAGTCTTATTCCAGATGATGGTTTCCATAAGTTTACTAACTAATTGGATGATAATTTCTGGGCAGCAGTTTATTACCTTTTACTTGAGAATGGGTGTTTGTTACATTTGCAAGCTTCCATTCATCTAAAGTTCTTCCCATAGCAAGTGGCTTATTGAAAAGAGCCGTCAAGGGCTTCAGTATCTCATTTTTTGCCCATTTCATTGTCTTCGAATAAGATTTATCTGGGCCTGCCATTTTATTTACTTATATTAGATATGGTAAGTAGTAGTTGGTAGGCAGCCAACGACCAGGAAGGTATGTTACCAGCACTACCCACCTGGGTATCAGGAGGGTCAGTGATACTTGCTTAGTGAGCCAGCACTTTAGCAGTTGTCAAGGGCACTCCTCTGACCTAGGAAGCTGTCTTTTCTTTGTGCCTCACTATGCGTGGACTGCTGGCATTCTGTCCACAAACAGACAATCTCTTCTTGTCTTATGTAACACTTGAAAACTCTTAACTCACGCAGCTCATTCTTCGTAACTCTAGATTTTCCTGTGGTGAGCACTATGTGCAAGCCCTGCCTTTTGGCAAAATGGTAGGAGCAACAGACAGTGGTAGTAGTAAGTAGGAACATTTAGGCAGGAGCAGTAGGTAGAAACATTAGATAGAAGAAGTATGTATGAACATTAGCAAGCATCATTAGGTAGAAGTAGTCAACAGGAACATTAGGTAGGAGCCTCGACAAACACTCTGCTCGAGTTGCCCTCTGCCAGTGGCCTGTTGAGGGTGAGGTACTAAAGGCTAAGAAGCTGCACTGGAATTCCCTAGTTATGAAGACTCTACTGCCGTGAGAGTTCCAGGTGGAAACAGGCATCAGAGATATAGCTAGATAGATAGATAAATAGGTTGTGGATAGAGCACCATGGTTTTGGAGCATTACACACAATAGCTACAGAATGGATGTGAGCTGACATGGCCTTTCTTCGTCTGTTCCTGGTGCTGCCTTGCAAACACAGATAAACAGTAATCAAGGATGAAAAAAAAAAATAATTTTGTTAAGGGTGGAGGAATGTGTGACTATGGATTACTAAACATGAGATAAGGATAAGCTTTTATTATTTACTTGGGGGTTGGTGTTAGTTATAGAGTGGTTTGGATGGGAAAGATCTGGTGCTGTTGCAAATATTGAAAAGACATTTGTATTGAGATTGGGAGAATGTGTGAAGGTAGGAAGCTAGCAGTAAATGTGAACAAAAGTAAGGTAATAATGTAGTGCTGGAGGAGAGACAAGTTGGTTTGAGCATACGTCTGAATGGGTGAAGACTTGGAGGATGTTGAGCGCTTCAAGTAACTGGGAGTGGATGGAATCATGTGGGGTGAAGTTAGTCATAGGGTGGGATAGTTGGGATAGGCTAAGGTCCTGAATGCATTAAGGGGACTGTAGAAGGAGAGGCAAGCATCTGTCAGAACAAAGATGAGAATGTCTAAAGATTTTGTAGTCCTGAGAGTGTTTTATGGATGATAGTCTTGGGCCATGAATTCAACAGAGAGGAAAAGGGTGGGCACACTGGAAATGAAATGCCTGAGGAGGATATGACGTAAGAGGTGGGTTGATCATGTAAGAAATGATAGTGTAAGAGAGATGTGTTATAATAAGCCCAGTATGGTTGAGAAAGCTGCCCATTCACAATGAAATGGTCTGGACATATGGAAGGATGAACAGAGAAAGACTAAGTGAATCATCATGTTAGAAGTAGAGGGAGGATGGAAGAAGGGAAAACAAGAAGGAAATAACAATAATCAAAACAAATTTCTAAGCTGGCAGCAACAAACCATTTGCCCCATATTCTCTTACTGTTGGAGAGAGGCAAGTTTCCAAAGTTTCTCACTACGTAAAGTGATGTAATGCTGTGCATTGTTTTACTGTAGTATACAGAAACATGGAAGCGATGCTCCTGTAGACTATCTGTACTTTTACAGTAAACAAGGATTATATGGAATTTGTTACAGCAATGTAATCCATGGGAATTCATCTCTAGCACTAAAATGGACAATAGTAAACCTTCTTTTTCTTAATCGTTTCCTCTGCCTTTGTTTCTCTGACTTTGTAATTTTAAGCTCAACAAGATGAAAAGGTTATATATAGTGATAAAGTCATTCAAAATAATGAACTTTGAGTTACAGATACATTAAGAGCAACTATGAGAGTATACTAGATAATAATGAAAGGAACATACTTCATTTCACTTGAATACTAAAACTAATGCTGAATAAAATTCACGGATAAAAGTAACTTTTGGGGTAAATTACTTATAATATCATTTATTCCCAGAAAAATGTATAAACATACTCCATCATACTACATTACACAACTTATTTATAAATGAGGAACAACAAACTCCTATGTCAAGCAAAAGAGAAAAATATGGTTATCTTAAATCATAAGGCTTTAAAAATTTACCATTACTTAGAGCCTACTAAAGCTAAATCACTCTTTCTTTTTCTTGTATTGTCTGTAAGCAACACTGTACATTAACTATAAGCTTACTTTCACTGTATCCTCAAACTACATTAAATGGAAAACTATCAAAATTTCACACTTGAAGAGAACATTTAAAACTTTATGATTTTAAACATTCTAAATAAACTGTTTTTAAAACTACTCACAGCCATACAGTTGTCATATGCCATGCCAAGCAAACACTTGTCAAAAAGCAAAAATACAAAAATAATTACCATAAATCACAGAACAACTGGCATACTCTCTGGTCTCTTAAACAGTTTGAATGAAATAAGACCATTTCAAGGGCACTTTTTGGATATAACTATTCTGAAGAAACAAAATTATTCTAAATTTTAAACAGTGATTCACAAACCCTAAAACAATGTGAGAAAGTTCATAAAATATGAAAAGCTAATTGTAATAATAAAGCAGTCATGATTTAAATTATCTTCTTCCAAAACTATACTAGATTTTGAAAAAATGTTCTTTGCAATTTCAAGCCTCAGAATCAATTTCCAGGTTCCTTTCATATTTCCATATAAGTTTTAACAATGAAACTGTACATGATGTCATACAAATTACTTCCAAGTCAAACTTATTCTATGTAACATTCTGGTAACATGAAGTATTATACGTTCTAAATTTGACAACCTTTATTTCTACACAATTATTGCTTTGAAGTTAAAAGATAAGCAATTATACTGGTTATGAGCAAAAATTCTGACTAGTATCTCTACTTCAACTCACTGCAGTATACTTGTCCTTTCATGATTTGCAGATGAAGATAACTGAGCTCAAAAAGATAAAAACTAGAGCTTTAATTCAAGAATAAAATAACCCTGCAAGGACTCTTTACACCAAGGAATATCAATTTATGAAATGTAATTCCCAAGGCTTGGTGTGATGCCATTCTAGCCTGAAAACATAATTTGGTATCTACTTTAGTTGCAAACAGATCTGACAGCTGGCACCAAAACGACAGGCCATTCTTCATTTGCTCTGTTGACATTTTGCTAGTCAGTTTTGTCAAAGGTGACATATATCATGAAATGGGTCTATATGGATGGAAGAGCTGTCTTTTTTAATAAATGGTAAAATTACAAACAAGAATCTGAAGTTCCACTGATTTCCAAATGGTAAAGTTATTGATTATAGTGACTTAAAATGATTTGTATTAATATGGTAAAGATATGAATACTTCAAGTAGGAACAGCATCAGGATGTGAACATAACCAAAAATATATTTTCATGGCCATATATTTAAGAATTTTCAGACATGACACCTTTACGACCAATATAAAACGAGTGACAAAAGACTTCAACAGTGGAAATATTTCAAACATCCTTATGAACTAATTCTCCACTACAGAGAAATTTTCCAAGTTTTTTGTAATCTAAATAATTCTCATCTTCTGCATCACCCTAAGGACCCTTCTGCTAACAGTGACTGGCCTGCCTATCCCTGCACATTGTAGCCTAACCTTACCAAATCCAGAATTAAATAAATGTTTGATGCATGAAAACCCCTACATGTCTGCAGAAAGTTTGTGTCAGAAGTTTGCTTTTGGTTAACATATACTTTATCATTTGGTTGTTGTTCAGCAAATACATATGCATGTATTTGCAGTTATGTTTGCAGGCTACTTTCCAGCTTTTATGTCTATGATGTTGTTTCTTGTTCTACACATTTCACACTTTATTATAGTTTTTATTTGCTTGTTATCTAACTGAAGGCATTTGCATGTGATTTCTGTCATGCAGACCTGCTGCTCTGCATGTTTATATATTTGCCTTTACAGTTTGTGGATATGCATGTGTTTGAAAGGTTGCTGCTACTACATTATTCTGTAAAGAAAGTCTCCAACTTTTGAACATCCATCCTATTAGACACATGTATTTATGAACGAGCTCCAAAAATGCTATATAACTCCTAGTCTGAAGCACAAATGATTACTCATACTTACTAACCACAGAACTACTCAAATGTAAATTATATTCAATAAATGTTGCTTAATATGATGTTTTATTAAAGATTATTCAGAATACAATATTTAATGAGTTATTATGAAAGGTATAGGTATCTAACCTAATTTAATGTAAATTACTATCACTCTGTATTTTCCAACTTGCAAACAATTCAGCTTTTGAAGGGGGTCCAGGAATGTAACCAATTTGTAAGTCGAAGATTCCAAGTATAAGCAAGGTTAATGTAATCTTATTTTTGAACAAAGATTATCAATAAGATAATTATTATAGTTTTCAATCTACCCTGGATGCAGTTCATACTTAAGGTATAAATAATTCCATCAGACAAAGTCAAGGTAACTTGAGAATGTGGATAAAAGAGAAATTATACTATTGAATACAATCTATTAATTCAAAGTATATTAATTTACCATTATATATATGGATGAAGCACAAAAATCATATGAAACATAATCACATGAAGCTTCAGCAACTGATACTTGAAGTTGTGTACGTACAAAAGTTACAATGTTTTACATATTTCTAGTGTGATCAAAATCAAGCAAATTCTTGATGCTCTGTTTAAACAAGATAGTGACCCATAAAGCATAATCTACTTTACTCTAACCTTTCTCTGCATGTCTTTTCACAAGTAACTAGCTAATTGAGAAGATGGCACTTGTGACAACCTATGATGAGTCTTCAAAAATACTGGTAACTGATTGGGTGAGTTATACTTCCCAACTCGATATTCCTTGGTTTGAAATGTCTTGATGTCCAAATATATCATCTGGAACCACTTTACCAATACAACAATGCAAACTGAATACTGTACATACAAAGCTAACATCTATTATTATCTACAATTTTGCAGTAGTATTCTCCTAGGTAAGATCATTCAGCATGGTCAAATGTGGCACCTGCACATCACAGAGAATGGTTTTGTGCACACTCTAAATCACACCCTGCTGACTCTGGTTGAGGAGTAAATCTAAACTCTTATCATTTGTATATTCTATACATTATTCCTGGAACAAAGCACCTTTATTGGAAGAAAACTGGTTCTAAGAGAGGCTTATTTCTGCGTTTTGACAAGACTGAGCCACAGAGCCCTTGGCTTTGCATAACCTGTGAATCTTGCATCCCACCTAGAAACTTATACAGTAGCAAATTGGCTACCAAATTATCCTTGAATAATTATCTGTTAAGGAAAACAAAATGTAGGTTTTTAAGTTTGAAAACCTCTCTTCAGCACTGTCCTATGAAAAATGAGATTTAGATATTTAGGGGGTTAGGACCTACTGACACCCTATCTAATCAGTGGGGTAACACTAGCACTAGGTCTCCCCATCTGTCATTAACTACTAACCCATGGTAACAGTAGTTCATCTGTTACAGGCCCTTCTGCGACCAATAAGAGTCCACTACAGTAGCAGTGACAATGACCAACTCACTCCAGAGTACTGATTTGTCTAACACATCAAAATTTGCAGTTCCCCTGTGTCAAACCAAAAGTGGTCAGTCACCAGTGGCAAAGAGGAAAGTTTTTCAAAAAGATATATGGGAAGAAAGAGCAGCATATGAAAACTGGAAAACTGACTGTGGAACACTGCCCCAGAGAGAAATCTATCTAAACTTCAAAACCTACATTTTTCTCCTTTGCTAGTTTGTCCTGTGAGCAATAATGGCTAGTTTGTCCTGTCAGCAATGACAACATAACTGTATGAAGGAGGAGGGCTTTTAGGAGAGACACTTAAGGTAAGGTGACACTCAAAAGGTGGGTGGCTTGCAACCAATGCCTAGGGTATCTGAAGGGTTAGGGATGGCAATGCAATGCTTGTCACTTACCGCAACTCCCCCGGCCTGGAATGCCATTTTTTTCACTTTGTATCACCTACATGTGGGTTGCTGGCATTATATCCACCTCACAGTCTCCATTTCTTACATAACATGAAAACATGTAAAACACAAATCTTTACCCCCTGTTCTTGATTTCTATGACTTTGTGCAAGAAAAATCCTAGCATCACATCAAATCAACAGATCCTCTAGCACTAGCTTAGAACAGAGCCACCCACTGAAGAGGGATGGACAGTTTCCAGGGCTCCCTTACATACCATAAAGCATCTGGGACCCACCTAAATACTTCAGTCACTTCTCAATTTGGCTTTCTCTATTCATTTCTGCAACATCTGCAGTTTCAAGTCCAACCTCCCCTCTGTAGAATGCCATCTGTCTACTTCCAATTGTAATCTTTCAGAACCTATATGTCCAAGGCTGCTTTATCTCTGCACTGCCAAAACGATAACTATAACCTCTGCCATCGTTTCTACTTAAAGGGTAATTTTTGTGCGTACTGTAAAACAATCATATCCATAGCTCACTTCACAGATCTTGAGTCTCCTAACTTTGAAGCTGGGCGGCTCCAAATTTTTCTACCCTGAGTAACTTTGCTTTTATGCTTTATACATTTCCCATCTCCATTCTTTCAACATTCAACTAAACTTTGACTACAGTATCTGATTCCAGCTACAAAGAACTGATCCCTTCACATCTATAAGTTGTAATCCTCTATGCAATGGATGTCAATGTACAACATAAGGATTCGTTTGGCTCTATCTGGGATTATCCCAAAGGAGCCAAGGCCTTGATTTTCCCTCCTTGATATTCTATTTTGTTTTGCTTTATGTTGGAGGCTCCAGTCATGAACAAAAACCACATCAAAGTTGGGTCTTAATTGAAATATGAAGAGGTTAATGAAACGGAGAAAGAAGAGATGAGGAGAAGTATTTAAGAATTTTGATGGAAGTGAAAGACCTGTTTAAAACAAACAAATAAACAATCTACACAAGTTTCCAACCGTCAGGACCACTCTTCCAGTACATCTTCACATTTTTTCCCTCTTGACCCTCCCACTATACATACATACAGTTCGAGAAAAGTAAGAAAAACGATCGAGGCGGCTTACATAGCAACAAAAGAAAATGCGAATCACCAGGAGGGCTTTGTGTCCCTTGCAAGAGTGGCAATCTGACAGATCACCATGGCAGAGGCAGCAAGATCAAGCTTGACGGAGACAACAAGGTCAGTCACGGCAGGGGAGGACAAGGGGAACACGGCAGAGGCAGCAAGGTTAAACGGCACGCGTAACCATTCGGGAGGTCACACCAGGTACCCAGGGGGGTGAAGGTCGACGATGACACATATATAAACTGGAGACCTGTTCTTCTGTACTCATCTTGAGAACAAGACTGTCGAAACATTTGAATCAGTACAGTATTTCCCACCCAATCTGCATTCCTCTCACCCCACCACATCACCAGATTGTCATGGAATATTCATATACTCGCTTTGTTTCAGTCTCAGTCTCCCTCAAGTTATCGTGCGGTCAGGTTGTATAAAAAGAACTGTGACTTTATTTACTGAATAATCTTACAATCCTTACAATTCAAAATGGCATCAAGTGACAGAGGAGTTAAAAGAAAGCGTGTCAACTGTATACTGTATCAAGAATGGTCACTTTCGATTTACCGGACTTCCGGCATTAACGAACACCCCTCTTCCCTCCTAGTCTGTTAAACTGAGGGATTACTATACTTTCAAACATACCCATTTTTGCCCTCCCAGATAGACTATCTATCTATCTATCTATATCTCTGAAACCTGTTCCCTTCTAGAACTCCCACAAAGGGGTGGCCGCAGCAACAGTCTCCATAACCAGTGAACTCCATTGCCGCTTCTTATCCTTTAGTGCCTCACCCTTAACAGGCCAATGGCAGAGGGCAACTCTTGCGCAGTGTTTGCAGAGGCTCCTGCCTAATGTTCCGACTGACTACTATCTCATGCTCCAATCTAAAGATCCTAACTACTACTTCTACCTGATGTTTCTACCTCATGCACCTACCTAAATGTTTCTAACTACTACTTCTTTCTACTGCTCCTACTATTTTGCCAAAAGGCAGGGCTAGCACATAGTGCTCACCAAAGGAAAATCTAGTTACGAAGAATGAGCTGTGTGAGTTAAATGTAGTCAAGTGCTACGTATGACAAGGAGAGATTGTATGTTTCTGGACAGAATGCCAGTTGTCCACATGTGGGTGAGGCAGAAAGAAAAGACAGCTACCTGGGTCAGAGTAGTGCAACGTGACAAACACTGAAGTGCTGACTCACTATGCAGCAGCTTTCATTAACCCTCCTGATAACCAGGTGGGTAGTACTGCTATTATACCTCCCTGGTCTTTCCAAAAATTTCTCAATGTTCCAAGGACCTTTGCCTCCTCATCCATCCTATGACTCACCCCAGCTTCCATGGTTCCATTCTTTACCACAGCCAATCACAGGAATCTAAAATATTTCAATTCCTCCAAGTTTTCTCAATTCAAACTGACTCTCAAACTATCCTGACACTTAGCATTGCTAAGCTTTGTAATCGTGTTATTATTCACATTTACTCTCCACTTTCTCTTTTCACAAACTCTCCTAAATTCAGAGACCAAATTCTGTATTCTCTCATTCATACCTGTCACTAGTGCCATGTCATCAGAAAACAACTGACTCACCACCCAAGCCCCCCATCAACCTTAACTGACATCATACATGTCCCTCTCTCTCATCCACAAACAAATTAAAAAGCCATGGTGATGTCATACATCCCTACCACAGACCCACTTTCACCTGGAACCACTCACTCATCTCTCCACCAACTCACACACATGTCTTACTCTCTTAATAAACACTCCTCACTGCTTCTGATAGCTTTCCTCCTGCACTACGTATCTGTAACACCTTCACAGAGCATCTCTATCAATCCAATCATACATTTTCTCCACATCAATAAATGCCAAATACAAGTAATTCTGTTATTTTGAAATCTTTCTCACACAGTCTTCAAAATCATCACCTGATCCACACATGTCCATCACTCCTGAAACCACATTGTTCCTCCTCAATCTGATGCTCTGTGTATGCAAGGACAATCCCAATTACCAAATCACTACTCTTATATACAACTTAGCAGGTACACTCAGTAGACATATACTTCTGTAAGTGAATCATCTATCTCTGTCCCCCTTGCCTATATACAATAGCAATACATATACATTCAATCAATCCTCAATCCTAACTAACCAATTAACAACACAGTCACTCCCTTTCTTAAGAAAAGCAACTACTATACCATCCAATCCAGCTGCCTTGCCACATTTCATCTTATGCAAGGCTTGCATCACCTCTTCTCTTTTCACCAAACCACTTGCTATGACTATCACTTCACATACCTCCACAACTCAAACAACCTGTTTCTGCCATGCTGTCATCAAACACATTCAACAGTCCTTCACCATATTCACTCAATTTCCTTTTTATCTCAACACTGCCTGTTACCACTTCCCTATTTGCATCACCTCACTAATGTCCCCATTTGCTCACTTGTTATTCACAAAAATTAACCCCCTTCCAATACATTTTCCTTTTTCAAACTTGATCGTCTTTTCCTGCGTTAGCGAGGTAGCACCAGGAACAACCGAAGAAAAACCACATCTGCTCACATCCATTCTCTAACTGTTGAGAGCACTGCAATACATTCTCTTATTCTTCCTAAAATTTCTTGATGATCATTCACACAAACTCTCATTAGCCCTCTTTTTCAACACCTGAATATTCCTCTTCACCAAATGCCACTTTCTATTGTACACCTCTCAATGACCTGCACCACTTCCCTGTGAGTACTACACATATAAACAAATAAATATATTCATTTATCTATTATGCATGACTGCTGTTTCCCGCGACAACGAGGTATTGCCAGAAAACAGATGAAGAAAGACCCATCCCCCCACATACACACATATATACATACATGCACAGTACACATATATACATACCAACATACAACATATACACATATACCCACATACACATACACATGCATACACACATATACACATGTACACATT
>JAUUDW010035216.1:9212-25126 GCA_032361385.1 Panulirus guttatus
ACAGTTTTTACAACTCGATTACTGGGAGCTTGTAGTGAATCATAAGCTTAAATGTTGAAAGTCCTAGACGAAGGAACTATCGTACACGCATTAACTTGGATCCATCACTTTTCGCTCAGCAAAAAAAAACACTTTCACTGTAATTGCTAAACAAAACGAGTTTGTTTATTGATTAAACAATTAAGTTTTCCGTGACACCCACGACTGTTTTGTGTTTGTTTATAAATACTACGAATTCAGGAGCCGATCATGACACCGTTAACTGGAAGCTATGAAAAAAGTATATATAAAAAACGTACAGTGGGAATCAGTGTGAAATATTTTTGTATATTCTGAATAATTACGAAAAATACTCTCATTTCACCGGATAATATATATATATATATATATATATATGCACATGTGTTTTCATGCTCATAAGTATGATACACGAAGTACTATTGTTAATGACGAGTGTGTGTGTGTGTGTGTACAGCTTTGCCAAGACTAAGCTGGACAGGGGCTCTTGGCAACGACAGGCCGGTCTCGGGTGTCATTACTGCCACAGGTCGGATGTGTGTGCTCGGGCGGCCCGTGTGTACCTGTGAAGTTGTAGCCTCTTACTTGGATGTGCGTGTCATGTAAAATGTCGACATGGTGAATCTTAGGCAGCTGGAAACAGCGAGCTAACAGAGGTTGACTAAGAGTTCGTCATGTTGGCTGTGATTTGAGGATGTGTTCTGAAATTTCTTAAAATCTATAATTAGACTTTATCACAGCATACAGGAGGACAGGGCGCTTCCTGTCTCTAAAGACTGTAAGTCATTCAAGATTACTACACAAATATTCACTCCTCCAGCATTAATCTTAAAAAAAACGTTTATGATTAAAGAACGTTTGTGTTTCCCCTGTAGGCAACGGCCAGCCCTCGTTCTCTCTGGTTTACCTACCAATACTCACGTTTTCTTTGGCTCGGCGTAAATATTGAATAACTCATAGGGGCGTTAGCTGGCACACCACAAGCCACGTGATGGCTTTACTTATAACCACGTTTTATGCAATCTTGAGACAGTTTATGATTTAGTTCCCCATGATAATTCAGTCAAGGTCAGGTGAATATTTTAGTAAAACATTAGCGATTCCCACAGACAAGGGAAAATGTGAACAAGTAGGAAGTTGAGAGATAGTGATACACACACACACACACATACACACACACACACACACACAAATTACGGACACGAATACAATGTAAGCTCATAATTGACCCTTTCACGGTTTGACAGCCTAACGAGCACCTACACATCATAACCATAAGACTGCAAAAATTACTTGAAAAACAGATCATACTTTAATATAGACGGAGGAGGAATTAAAGATAGAGAAATAAATCAAGGATCATGAAGTGTCATCAGATGGGAGACGACATAAAGGATTGGTATAACATAACCAGAGGGCATGAAAACATGATCGAATCAACTTGAAATTTATAAAGGACTGGAACCAGCTTCAGATAAATAGGTAAGGTTTATCTCTAGACGTCCTAAGGACACACAAGCAAGAGCTTAATGCCCATAACACGTGACTAACGAAAATTAAGGTTTAGCAAAATCTGGGATTAATGGAAAGATACAAAAGCGTATCCAGGTACAAAGTCAGTGGCTACGGCAACATGTGGCACCCCCATAATAACCGACGGTGTGTGCAGGAGCCCCATAGGTGGGTAGGACACATCGTCCTCTCTCTTATTATGCATCAACAACGCTGGTTTATTAAAAGACCACGACATTAAACACGACGACCTTGGCTGACGGCTTGGTCGTGTGGGTGAAAAAATCCTAGCCCACACCTGTTACGATATGGCTGCCGTCCAACCCAAGACGGGGGCCAAGCCTAACTTGTGTGGTGCTGGTAGCGGCAAGCACACTGTACATGTTAAAATGATATCGACGTGGCGAGATGTACATAGGACTATACATTAATATGATACAAATCATTAGCTAGAGTCAGTAAAACCACTGTTCCCACGACAGGAATGTGAAATAAATTAACAAATATTACGGCAATAACTGGGAAGCGGCCAGGGAAGAGGAAGGGGGACATTTAATGTGTCCGTATCCTGTAGCACAACTTTACCAGCGACCTTTCCGGATGCCTCGAGAGCAGGGCTTCTTGGAAGAGGTAATGTCAATGTGAAGGTCAGCGTCATCTACCGGGTGTTGGGAGCCACAGTACATGGTTCAGTCAGTCACCCCAACCCATTAATACGACATTACGACACCTAGAGCACGACGGTATGACCCCTAGAGAACACAAGGGTAGGACACCCTTGAGTATGGCATTATGACCCGTACGTTGGTCTGACCCTCAGAGCCTAGCCTATCATACTCCGAGGTCTTCCTGCTGATGGGTTCCTCACCAATGTGGTATCTTTCCCGTTCCATCAGCACGTGTAAATGATCCATAGACCAGCGTTAGTGTTTGGGGGGATCAGGATGATGCCTCGTCATCCCTGAAGTATAGTTTTAGTTGGCATTCCAAGTTCGTCTTCAAAAGACGGCGTCCAAAGGCTTTTATGTACATAGTAAATCGAGACATTTCAGCACTAGCATGCATAAACCAGGCACCTCAACTAATCTCCCGGAATCACAGTATTTTTCTCAGTCATATCAATTATGCAGAGAATTCCTGGATGACTTTTGACAGCTGATCAGGCACACATTCGTCTCAAAACCTTTATACACACTCTATGATTAACTCATGGGACCGCTAGGGCTCGAATCCTGGTCGCAGCAGGCGGCCCACATCCAACCCACGTGTTCATCCTCCTCTCGGGGATGGTCGACAAATGGGTACCTAGCCCAGACTGGTGTGTGTGTGTTGCCGGACTCCGCCTGCCTGAGGTAACACCGCCAGTGCAGAGGCACCTCTGGTGAGGCTGTATCATCGTCAGCTGACGAGACTAAATTTTGTCAGAAACCATCCAGCTTCGAAACAGTCTCTCCTGTTCCTACTATTAAGTGTAACACCGCCTTGAAGCTGCAGGAGCCTCAAGATAAAGGTCCCTGTCATGTAACAGTTGTAGCTGTAATAACACCATCATTAAACACAAACACACATATACATATCTTTATGGGGCTCCCACAGCGTTCAGGACGCCGGATATATCCACCGGGCGGTACCAAAGGTCACACAGTGTGGTGATATTTGATAACGTCTACAAAAAAGTGAGAAGCTATTAAGAGAACTTAATCATGGACATGAAGGGCCTTGGTCAAGATGAATCGGTGTCTGCAGAGTTGCAACACCACCCGCCGGTGTCCCTGGAAGGCAACACTACCTTCGGGTGTCCCTGGGTAGCAGTACTACCAGCGGATGACCTATAAAGGCAACACTACCCAAGGGTGTCCTAGGATTGCACCACTACCCGCAGGTGTCAACATTACCGAATGGTGTCCTAGGACAGCAGCATTACCACTGTGTCCCTGAGTGGCAACACTACCCTTGGATGTCCTAAGGTGGCAGCATTACCCGTCAATGTCCCAGGAAGGCAACAATCCCTGCGTGTGTTCCAGAGAGGCAACACAACCTAAAGGAACCGTCCGACAGCAACACTACCCAAGGGCGTTCCAAGGGGGCAACACTACCCACGGGTATAGCATGACAGCAACACTACCTGCGGGTGTTCCAGGGTGGTAATGATACACACTGTTGTCGCTGGGCAGCAACAAAACGGGCGTCACAGGGAAGCAACACTACCTTCAGGTGTCCCAAGGTAGCAAGACTAACCGCTGATGTCCATAAGTGACAACACTACCCAGGAGTGCTGCAGGATGTCCCAGGACTGCAACACTGCCCACGAGTGTCCCAGGGTAGCAACACTACCCATGGGTGTCTATGGGCTCCAGTACGACTTACGGGTGTCCCAGGGAGGCACCACTAACCAGAGTCGTCCCAGGACGACAACACTAACCCCGGGTGTCCACGGAACGCAACACTACCCGAGGGTGTACCAGAACGGCAACACTAACCACGGGTGTCCCGGGGGTAAACACCACCCATGGGTATCCCAAGGTACCAACGCTATGGTGTGGGTGTTCCAGACAGCAAAATTTCCTGAGGGTGTCAACACTAACCCATGGGTGTCCTACGGCGGTAACACTAACCGCGGGTGTACCGGAATGGATATACTACCCACAGGGGTCACAGACGGTGTCCTGGCCACTAGCCGTACAGCAAGTATGCCGGAAACGCATGCAGTCAGACCTCCACCCACCCATCCAGCCCTCGGCTACTGACTCCAGCACAATATATGGACTGATCCAGTGCTTACCTCCATGACAGGCCTATCCAATATCCCGGAGAACCTGGTCAACGAAAGTGCCCGGCCACGGCTGCTGCTGCCCAGTTGGTTGTTCGATTAACGTATTCGTCATAGTTCTTGATCCATAAACACGACGGTATGACAGATGAGCACTAGTAAGATCTTGGGTATGATGGCCTCACACTATGGAGTCGTAGCGGGACCTCAGAGTCAGAGTGAAAACTGCAGGTGGAGCAAGTGGACGTAACAGCTACTCAAGCAGTTCGCCATCTTCCTTGCCTTTGTTTACTTTTAGTAAGACTTGCAACTGCCGCTGTCAGGCTTATAACGGAGATATAATCAATTAATCTTATAGTCAATGAAGCCATAACAAAACCCGTCAGAACACTTAGTTATTCAGAACACTTAGTTAGTGACAGTCACTTGTGTAAAATAAAAATATTAGCTAACATATTTAGAACACGGCGACAGGAGGAAAACTATATATCGTTGCCAAGTAATGGTTTCGATGTTTTATGCAAACAAAGTTATGTAAATATTCTACTTAGTGCATACAATTTTTATGTAAATACGATTTACGGCTTAACCGTCTGTCATAGGTCAACAGGCCTTGAAATTAAATGACATACGAAGCTTAAATCGCCGTAGTTACGTCCCTCTGTTGGTGTGACTCGGAACTGTGACGTGGGCGGTCGGCAAGGCAAGCACTGGATAAAACCTCACGGCACCTGTTGCCTGATCCCTTATATTAGTGTTCTCGTCAGATCTTCATGAATGGACGGTATTCTAAGGCTATTCTTACTGTTATTCCGGCTCTCCTGACTACGGCATTAATTTCCAAGCCCCGAAGCTGGCAGCCCAACACAACTAACGCGGGTGGGTTCAAACCCCATCCGTTATTACACATCCGAACATCGAGTTCCAAACGCTCGACGACATGACAGAACGGCGCATCGTATTACTCAAAAGGCACTTTGACGAGACCGATGTCACGAAAACGTTATTTTAAATCATTTTTGTTTTTTTGATCAGAGTACGATGACGCAATCCACTGAGTACGACAACATAACCTAATCGGTACGACGACACAAGCCTCGAATACAGCAACTGTACCCCTTGAGTACGACGACTTAAGTCGCTGTACTCAGGGAGCTAAGTCGTCGTACAAAAGGGGTATAGTCGAAGAACGAAAATGATTGAGTCGTGTATAATAGGACAGATGTGTAATAGAATGACAGATGTGCATGGATATGGAACAAGTGTATGTATAAGGCTGGCAAAACCCGCCCACCAACCCCTTGGCTATTGACCGATACGCACAACTGACGTGCGTGTCCCGGCATACTAACAGCTACGCACTGAGTACTAGCGTCTCGGAAATTCATGAAATATTCATGTCCCCTTACTCATCAAATATTCATGTTGGTTACTCACCAGTACTCTGTATACGTACGGCGCTCCCTATCGACTACTGATGTTTACACCAGTACACCCCCCCCCCCCGGGTCGTATCAACGCCACGGCAGAACTTCCATCAATAATTCTTGAGAGTTCCTGACCTGAAGAGCGTCTGTGCCAGTCTTTGTCCGCCACATTGTTTGTGCCAGTCTTTCTCCCCCAACATGAATATGTTTCCAACACCAGACAAAGCCGCAAGAACGTGTGTTAGTGTCTCCGTATAAGAGCGGCGATTACCTAACGCCATTTCTATCGAATCACAGCCACTCACAACATGACACTGAGCTAACAACACAACGAAACTTATACTTGCAATGCACTCTAAACGCTTATAAAACCTTCACGACGGTATACAGTTTGTCATGGCGCAACTCAATCTATTTCATGTACATTTCTGCTTCTCAGAACACATCACGTTTTGATTACCAGAGGATAACACATGGTGAAGGGAATACACAGCAGTCACTCGCTGACTGTAACTTACTCATTCAGTGTTATCTTGTTATCTTCTTATGTTAGTTCCTTTGTCCACTAAGCACACACACACCTGGCATATGCTAATGTGTGTGTGTGTGTGTGTGTGTGTGTGTGTATGTATATGCATAGTCAGAACACAGAAAATGGGACACGTCAAATGAGGCAAAGAGGACGGGGTAGCCCCACCAGTACCGCAGACACTGGAAATGATGGAAACGTCAAAAAGTAATGGATACGAATGCAAATTGAGTGGTAGTGGATAGTACAGAGCTGGAATTCAAGGCTCGTGTTAGGAGAGATGTACCTGATATTATTGGAGTTGTGGAGACAATGCTTACAATGAGAACTATGAAGAAATAACCAGGTTGGTGCATGAGGCAATAAAACACACACTGATCAGAGACAAAGATATGAATAAATTGTAGCAGGAAATACAGTACAGATTATTGTTTTCTGCAAGAGACTTAAGAACAGACATCGTGGCCAATGTCCAACGTTTGGAGAACCGTACAGGATGCACTCTGTCTGTATGCACATACGGGACAGCACTCAGGAATGTGGATACGGAAATGTTCAGCAAACTGTGACGTCCTGCATTCGTCACAAAGGACTTATGAAGAAAGTCCCGAGGAGGGCAACAAACATGGCACCAGAATTAGGAAAGATGGGTTACACGGAAAGGTTAGAGGCCTTAAATTAGTAAACCACGGAAGAAAGAGAAGTAAGGGGTGACCTTTAAGTATGTAAATTTGTCTGATGATGTCACCAGAGAACAGCTCTTCGAAAGATGCAAAGGACAGAACAGTCAGAGGTCAGGACATGGATTTAAGCAAGCGACTTGTTAGAAAAAGACGTAAAGAAGCAGTTTCATAGCATAATAGTGGATGAATGGAACAAATTGACTGAGGACATGGGTAATGTAGACATTGTACTTAAATCTAGGGAGTTGTATGATAGCAGAGAATGTTCAAGAGCTGGGGCCCCACGAGTTTAAAACTACCTCCCCGTACAGTACAAATAGGTAATGACACACACACACACACACACACACACACACACACACACATTCCGTTGATGAGGAAATCCTACACATCCCAACGTGACCAGATATTCAAGAGGATCGATCTTTTCCCAAAGATTTACGAATATTTCCAAGACGTTTTCGCTGTACGGAAAACCCAGCTTTATTTACGAAATGATCTGCAATATGTCCGCCTCGGGTGTTTGGAGGGGGTTTGGGGGCAGACCTTAGATCTAAGCTAACGAATCTCTGTCTGTTATCTAGATCCTGCCGCTGACCTAGAAGAAGTGGCAAGTCATTCTTTCGTGGAGTGAAAAAACCTGGACAACATCGTGATGAATGGGGGCTTTGCGTGCGGGCCGTCACGTGATTAGCCAGTTGCAGCCGGAGAGATTGGGATTGCAATTAGATACGTACTGCCAAGAATGTTCTCCAATCAAGAGCGTTCTCTTGTTCAGCTGTCTAATCATGTGTTTATGTTCTTTACTGCCTCGTCATGTCAGTGGTGACGTCACCTGTGACCAGGGCTGGTCGATAAGGCTGACCGACACCTGTAGACCAGCCCTGAGGGGAGGGGTCTGCTGCCGGACCAGCCCCATGGGAAGGAGCCTTGGGGCTGGAGCAGCCCCGTGGAAGAGAGGTCTGGTGCCGGACCAGCCCCATGGGAAGGCTTCTGTGCTGAGTATCGTCGAGGCTTCGTTATATGTGAACATTTGCTTGTGAACGTGAGCATGAAACGCCATCTGTTGTCAAGATGGTATATCTGTGAAATTAGCCCCTTGAGCACGAAGTCAAGACCCTTGAGCACGACAGTACGACCCTTGAGCACGACCCAAGGGTCGTACCGTCGTGCTCAGTCGTGCAGATGATGAGAAATGCGTAACTCCGTGTTAACATTAGCCTCACCATATGATCGTCTGCACAAGGCCAGGAGGAACTGCTACCACTTCACAGTGCGACGTGTGTAAGGGACTGACCCTCATGACCCTGCTCGCTCGCTCGCTCTCCTCTGCCGGATTCTGTCCAAGCCGGTCAAGAGATCCGGCTCCAACGGATTAGAGATGCGTTTCTCTCGTACGGTGACCGATACCCCAAGGGGGCTCAGCGAGTTCAATCAGCATTCTTCCGAAACCTGTATCGGTTGTCATTCGTCCACAAGGAATATATCGGCAGCCTAAAGCTGAAATTTGGAGGTCACCCGTCCGATATCAGTATCGGTAATCTAATAAACAGTGGAATTGCTGGTTTTATAACGACCTGAATATTTCGCACGGTGGGAAATCGTTAACGTGATTGTTACGGGAAGTCGAGGTTATAAAGTACATTCTCGGAGGAATTGGGGAAGGGGGAGATGTATGACAGAAATACGAATATAAAAGCAAAATCTTAGTGGGGAGGAAAATTTTGAGCATGATGGCATCGAACCTGAGACACAAGATCTACAAGCAAAAAGCGTTTTTGTACGACAGTTATTACACACTTCCCCTGGCGAGGGAACAATGGTAATGATTGTCGTTAGGCAGTTGACGGAAGAAAGGTGGTCCTACACGGTTCAGAGAGATCAAGAGAAGGGGACATATGTGGTGTTCTACAGAGGAGAGGTTGTTGGCCTGAAGACAGCAAATGCTGCGGAAATGAGTACAGGAAGAGCCCGGTCCAGAGGCAGTGTCTGAGGAATAGATGTGGGTCCCAGTCGCTTGATGACGGTCGACAGGGCCCTGGGAACCGTCCAGCCCTCCTCGACCGATATCACCGTTCCACTTAGGCGCCCGAGGAACTTAATGAGCTGGTGCGCTACGAGGATTCTACACTGTATAACGATCAGGAAAATAAGGAGTAGAGATTAAGGAATAGAGTGAGTTACCTGTTCTGAGGAGCTGTGTTATGGGAAGGGAGTGAGAGAGAAATTGTGGAGCGGATGCCATCAGCCCACGTGTGGAGGAAGCAAAGAAAACCTAAACAAACCAGTGGTAGTTCACTGCCTCGCTATTACTGCCATTCCCGACGCCCTTGTGGTAATACAGTTGTAGTTGATGGTGACCTGCTACTGACGGTGTTAAACACCATTACTTCTACGTGTTAAATACTTTAAAACTTTGTACATTTGCCCTAATTCCCTTTAAAGGTACTTCACCTCATCGGTAATTATCCCTCCTTATCAAACATTATACCTAAATACCTTAAACTGTTATAGTCATTCAGTCTGCTAATCAGCAGAGCTCATAACTCCTCCTGCCACGCCTTTATCCCGTTCAGCATGGCGTCAGTGTCCCCTGCAAAGCGCCATTACCCCCACCTCCTCACATTCCTTAACCACATCCTCCGCTGCTCTCCCAGCACCGCCCGTCATGGCGACTCTGGACTAATGTGTTCTTGTCTGTGTCCTCCTGCAGGAGTCTCGGCCGTGGTGCCATGGGCGGCGACCGGAGGGACGACCATCGCGACGACCGTCGCAGCGAGCGAGTGGACGACCGCAAACACCTGGTCCAGGGCTCGGGCGACGCCGTGAGGGTGGTGACGGAGGGCGGGCGTCTTCTGCGGCGCTCCGCCTCCTCCCTGCCGGCCTCCCTCACCCTCGGGGTCCCGGACCGGCCCTCTCCGGGCAGCGACAGGGCCAGGAAGAGTGCCATGACCCTAGGCACCCCGGACAGGCCCTCACCAGGCAGCGACAGGGCCAGGAAGAACGCCCTCATCCTGGGGCCCCCAGACCGGCCCTCTCCGGGTAGCGACAGGGCCAGGAAGAGTACCCTGACCCTGGGAGCCCCAGACAGGCCCTCCCCGGGCGGGGACAGGGCCAGGAACAGTGCCAAAATACTCAAAGTGAGCCAGGACTACCTGGACGCCAAGCGGAGGTCGCGTATTCGACAGACCTACCCGTTCAAAGCCCACGCGGCCGCCCGGGACGCGGGCAAATCGAAGGCAGAGAGCGGGCGGCAGGTGGCTGCACCCAGCGTCAGTGCCGCCGTGAGTGCCGCCGAGCTCGCTACCTCCTCCCGGGCCGTGGCTGCTGCTGGCGGTGGGGCGGACTCTGAGGGCGGGAGCCGCAGGTACGGCAACAGCGTGACCGGCCTGGCGTCCGTGCTCAGGAGACCCGACGGACGAACGCACCCGAGGCGGCGGCATGACAGGGACTCCGAGAAGAGCCGCAAGTACGTGGCGGGCAGCAGCAGCAGCAGCAACAGCAGCGTGAGCCGGCCACGGCACGGCCCTACCTTAGCCGACGTGCACGGCCGCCCCCTGTGGAGGCCAGTGACCCAGGCGCCCCTGCCCGACCCCATCAAGCCCAGCATGGCGGGCGGGTCGTGCTGCGCCAGCATGAGGAAGGCCAGCTGCGCCTCTCTGCTCCTCCTGCCCGTCCACCTCTTCCTCCTTGTCGTCTTCATATGGTTCCTCATCATAGGCGGCTTCATACTGTCCAAGGTGAGTCCTGGGGCCACTTGCCTCACCTGCCTCTGGCCAAGGTGAGTCCTGGGGCCGCCTCTCTCACCTTCCACTGTCCTGAGACAGTCGTGTGGCACCTGGCCTCACCTACCACTGCCTGCTGGTGGTGATGTTCCTATGGGGGTCACGGTACGGCACCAGAAGCCTATTTTGTGTGGCTGTAAAGTCACAGATCCTTCCGTGGACCGGCTGTGTTGGACGTCCGTGTGTCGAGTCCGTAGTAACAGGCTGACACATCCTCTGCTACAGGAGGTGCTGGAGTCGTCCGACTCATCAACTCGTGTGGCCAGCACGTCCACGAAGCCCCCCTCGCTGCACTGACACATGGTATACCATTGTCTTTCCCTCTTCTAACGACTGGTGGTCACGCAGAGGACAACAGCCCTTCGGGCCTTCGTGCCTTGGGGTCACGCAAGCCGTAAGGGGGAGGGAGGAAAACCCGAGCTGGCATTGTTGGTGTGTGGCGTGGCGGGGGTGGAGATGGCGTGCTGAGGGCAGGACTCCTGGGGTCAGTAATTACCCGGGGAACATGAGAGAGGCAGGAGGCAGGACGCGTCCCTTACCAGCCGAGTCACGGAACTCCCACACCGCAGCCTCTGTGTGTCTGTGTCTCTCTGTCTGCCACCTTCCCTTACACTCTGCCTCGCCTCTGGAAGGCCTGGCAAACCTACATTGAATTCCAAAATGCGTCGACAGTGTATGTTAGTGTGATAAGTTCTCGTAGTGTTCAGGCGGTGGTGGCCATGTCGAGGTGTTGGGATTATGATGGTTCCAGGTCCTGATGTTATGGTTGTGTAAGGTTGTCGTGACTTCCAGGTCTTTGTGTGGGGCTGTCCTGGCCCCACGGGTCGTAGGGTGGGGTTGTGGTGGTGTCCAGATCGTAGAGTAGTGTTGCGGTGGTGTCCAGGTAGTGGCGTGGTCGTATCCTGGTCTTAGTGTAAGGTTACGGTGATGTCCAGGTCGTACTCTACTACGTCACCAGGTCGTGGTGTATTGGCGTCCAGGTGGAAGGGTAGTGTGGTCGTGTCCAGGTCGTGATGTAGGGTTGCTGTGGCATCCAGGTCGTAATGTACCTAAAGTACTTGTAATTACATATTTGTACTGTATTTGGAGGGAGTTCTACACTCGTGGGCCCCCTCCATCTCTTGAACAGTCCCTACCAAAATACAATCTAAATATCTTTATACCTCAGTATTCACAATTCTATTGCTTAATGATAATAATTCTCAACTCAGGGTTGTAAAATTGGTTGTGGTGGATAACAACTTTCGAGAATACAGTCAGCGATTTCAGTCGATCCAAATGGTTTTATTGCTCGCCAGTCAGTTATCTAACTTTACGTTTTCTATATCGACAGTCTGTCTCTCACACCTTGAAGGGTGATGTTAGCAGACATCAGTATTCTACTGTGGACAATGAAAACGCCTCGAAGACAATCATCGATAATTCTATTTCTACCGTCTTGAAATATCTAAAAACCCAGCCTACTATCATCAATAGAAATAACAGCCGATCAGTAAGGTCTTCAATTACTCTTACATCAGTTACATCGCTCCACTGATATGGTGATGTTTATGTCTAGTACGATTATTTTTTTTTTCTTTTTCGTACCGAAGCAATCGAAACCGATAACCGTTATACAGCGTGTTAACACCTTTAGCCTAGTGGTAGAAAAACAGACTGATGCTCGATTGTCGATTGTCAGTGTCCTTTAAAGATAAGATTCGCATCTACTGTCTAATATTTTATACGAATGACGGTGTAGAATACTGATGGTGTGCAAATACGCTATTCGTGAGGCAAAACGTTCCTTTATTCAAAAGATGTGCGATAACCTCTCTTCGTAATCCACAAATAGGTCTGTCTGGTCTTTAGTTAAGGGCAGCCCTAGCAACATCTATCGCTCTACCTTCCCTTCACTTCTCCGTGCTGACGGTACTATAGCTGTCTCTCCCAAAGACAAGGCAATTCTCTTTGATTCCCGTTTCTCCTCTGACTCCACCTTGGATGACTTAACATTCCTTCACTCCCTCTTACTAATCCTATGCCACTCCCCGTAATCTGTTTTCGAACTTCTCTCTCTGGACACAAGTAAGGCTTATAGTTGTCATGGCATCCATCCCCGAATGAGTGCTGCTCTCACATCTGGGGTGGTTCCTAGTTCTGCATCCTTACTTGAGAGACTTGAGTCGAAAACGGTCAGAATCATACACTCTTCCAAGATAACTTCCAAACGTGATCCCCTTGCCCTAAGCCGCACCGTTGGTTCACTTTCCCTTTTCTATAGGTATTACTTGTTTTTTTGCTCCCGAGAGCTGGCTGCTTGTGTGCCCCCACCACTAGCTAGACCACGCAATACTCGGCAAGCTGCTGCGTCCCATTATTTGGCAACTCAAGGGTGGGCCGTTTTGATAACTTTCTTTCCCTACACCTCAAAACTTTGGAACTCTTGACTGTTTCATGTCTTTCCTAATAACTATGGCCCGGCACATTTCAAAAGACAGTTTCCCAATTCCTCCAAAATTCGTAAATACTTCCCTTTGTCTCTTCTTTTTCCCAGTTATTAACCTCTCTATATTTCACTAACGCCCGGCCTTCATGTGGACTTTTGTCCGTGACTGGAGCCTTCAGCGTAAAACAAAAAGAAAAAAGTAGAGGTGATGATAGTGGCATTTAGCTTGTGGTGCAGATGGGACGCCATAGAGGGGTCAATAACCGAGCCACTCTGACGTGACGGTTAACTATAACAGAGTAACCTGGCGTGTAGGAAGAGTCGAGCAGGACTGCATGACGGTTGACGTAAACGACGTATATCGTTATAATATTAGAGCCTTTACAAGCGCGGATTTACGCGCGAGAAATGTTTACCGTAGGTCACACTGGAAATTAGAACGGGTCTTTATGTAAATTTATTTTCCATGTTCGTATGTCAAACCGGAAGACCCTTTTACTGGCTTCTGGTTGAGCTTACCTCCGCTTGGGATTTTATAGATGCAGCAGATTCCTGACATTTGACGTTGTAATATATTTATACTAAAATACCACTCTCGAATCGTGAATCATCAGGTCTCTAAATCTTATTGAGTTACAGATAAACTATTGTGAAACTGATTGATAATAGCTATACAATTGAGAAACTGATTGTTTATAGCTATACCACTGTGAAAATTGTGAAACTGATCGGTTATTGTTATTAGGTATCGATCACACAATATATATGAGCCTATTTGCTGTCATCTTCGTTCATACCCTCCAAATCTTGACTAGACGCCCTCCAAGTTTTGCGTATTCTTATAATATCTTCTGCGGAAATTGGTGCGTTTGTCTTTACTTGTCAGGAAGCTGTTTGCTTACACGACGTCACTGGTCACCTAACCAGTTATGGAAATTTTCTACGATTTATGTAAACATACAAGAAATAAAGCCTAGTTCATAACACTTTATCGTATCCTGTTGATCTAAAATATGAAAATCTGTACCAGAATAAATCATCAAAACATTCAAGTCTCCCAAGTACAGCTTCAAACGGAAAATCTTACCTAGTGTTTGGGCCGAAGGATTTCATCTGTGTCTTCTTCCACAAAACGATGCCAGATGCAGTCTTCCTGCAACATCATTTGGCGGGCGTAGTCTGGAATATGCAAAGTCTATTGCGTTTCTCCCACGCTGAGTCAGAAGTGCATTATAGATAACTAGATGCATTCATCGACTACGGTGTGGAAGGCAGGGCAGGTGGGGGTCTCTGACCTAAAATATTTTTACAATTCTTGGCATTAGGATTTCTTTTGAAAAATGCTGGGAATATGATGGCATGCTAAATTTACTCTCTCTTCCTTCTATACGAGTAGTATGACAGGCTTATAATTTTTCTATGGAGAGTTCCCTCAAATTTTTCTGATAATAAGAAAAACAGTAATTCTTCTGGAAATTATTATGCGTGAGGCTGCCAAGAAACTAGCAGTAATGACGGACGTCGGCTTAGTGTGATCCTGAAGGGTTATACAGCACAGGTCTTCGTGACGCAAGTTATATTCCTGTAATCTCATGAATTGCGACATGCAGAGTAAAGCGACAGGTGGTGAATGCATTATGAATGGTGACAGATTGTCGATGTTCTTTTGGTTGGTCTTGTCAAAACACTGATAAAAGTTATGGACGCATTTTAAAGGGAAATGTGTAATATGATGTTTACGGGAATATGAATCAAAACATATCGAACAGACGGACTAGAAGAGATTAGGTGATTCCTTGGTTTCATCTGCCACGAATTGTTTACAGATAACTTTCTTGGAGAGCCGAGATTGCTTTTGAATTAAGGGGAAGGATAAAGATTATCAATTGTGTTTATAATGAAACAGACTATATAACTCCAGTTTTTTTTTTTTTTGACTAAGCAGCAGGTTCGGCTTTCCCATATAGCGTGTGATTAAAGTTTCCTTTCTAACTTTTGGAACGCGACGGTACGACCATTGGGGTATAATGGCTAGGTTATCATACCCAAGGGTCGTATCATCGTTTCCATGAAGTTAAGATTTTATATTATTTCTTTACTTCTGTTATACCAGTGCAACCTGAGATTAAGCTGTCTCATCTATATGTTATGCTGGCTATCCACAGACACTAGTCTTTGTTCGGCAACTGAGTGTGGTTCGTCACCGTATGTGACCTGACTTAGGTGTCGCCAGTTTACGTGGGGGATGTGACAGACCTGTATACATTTCTGAGGTCACAGCTTTCATCGTCATTCAAAAACTATATATGTGTTTGCATGTTCGTTGATACGTGGACTTCTTTGTCATGCACAGCATTGCATTATAAATGGTCCCTTGTTGACCAGAACTACACTTAGAATAGGGTGCGGGCAAGACGCAAGAACAGGGCAACAGTGTAAGCATTGTATCACCTGACCTGACCAAACCTCACGCACGGACTTCCTTTGGTGGGACAAAGGGGGGAATCTATTGATTTTGGGGTAAGAGGGCTAGGGGTCAGTGTGAGTGACTCTTGATACATCAGGAAGAAATATCACCATCCAGTGTGTTTTGCCAACAAAGTTTGCTCGTGGACCTGGAAATACAGACGTTATTAGTGCACGGGAGAATAAATTGAAATCAGATCATGGTGTAAAAGTTACCGTTCCTGGCCGTGACGCATTCACGGGCCGCCCAGGGTCGAGCGCATAGGTTCGAATCTTGGTTGCTGCAGTCGGTCCAC